>OVAY01002565.1:0-11469 GCA_900406395.1 Kernera saxatilis | reverse complement strand
ATATATATATATATATATATATATATATATATATTAAGTTTCTTTTTTTATCACTTAGGATCCTCCGATCCACTTGGATTTAAATAGGAAATTGTATTTATATTTATATAAAACTGCATATATATATCTTAGAGTTCTCAATTGATATCCAGAATAAGACTTTTTAAATTACTATTTAAAAAATAAACCTTCACCACTAAACCGCCACTTTTTTAGTGACAAAAAATAAAAAATTTCATAATACAGTGAAAATACAGAAAAATAAACCGGCATCGAGTCTAAATGTATGCCCTCTATTGTAGATAACTTGGGAAGCAAGATGTACATCTTGCGGACCAAAATTTTTGGGTTCCCGCTTAAGAACTAAAACTCGTGAATCCGTGCAACCTAAATAGAAAGACTTGAAGAGCAAGACGTAGATTTCAATATTATTCTAGCATATTTTCTTATGTATTTAGGAAAGTTTACATTATGTGGTTTTAACATTATGTATGTTAATATATATATATCTTATATTCTCATATCAAATACAATTCAATAATATCCTATTTTATAATATTTATCCTAGTATCATAGCAGTCGATTTTTGTGGATCAAAGTTAATGCTTCCGCAATAAAATTAATGCAGCTGACGGTGGCCCTCGGCGTGTAAGACAGCGAGGAAGATGGCGAAGATGAAGATGACGATGATGTGATTTTTTTTATTTTTATTTTTAGAAATTGGGGCCACATGATTCTTTCTTAAGGGGATGGTATTGATTTTCTTTTTCTTTTATTTTGGTTTTATAATTAAGGTTTCCTATAATTCTAAGATTTGTTATGGTTTTACAGCAAGAGATATTAAGAAATCATCGAGATAATTGAGTTTATGGGTTTTGGGCTTTCACAATTTTTTTTTATAGCTAATTTCTATGATTTATTCTTAATTTTCGAATTTCTCAGATTTTTCTATATGTTTTGGCTTCTCTTATTGCGAGGGAGTTTGATTTTGGTTTTCTGAATTTTTATTGGGACACTCACGTTTTTAAGTCATTTTTCTAGTCCGATCTATGGACTATCCGCGACAAGGACGATTATTTGTGAAGTTGCAGGAGTTTGCGCCCACATGATCAAACTCCTACAACTCCACAAATAATCGTCCTTGTTGTGGGCAGTCCATAAATCAGACTTAAAAAATAACCTTAAAATGAGTGTTCCAATAGAAATCTCTAAAACCAAAATCAAACTTCCTCATCATAAAAGAAACCAAAATGCATAGAAAACTTTGAAAATCTAAACTTAAAAATAAATCTCATATATTAATTAGATAAAAAAAAATTTGTTAAAACCTCGAATCCTTAAACTTCATAATCTTCTAAGATCTGCCACTAATTCTTGTGCTAAACCAAACCATAAAGATCAAAACCAACTAAAAAAAATAAGAATAAGAACGTGTAGCCAAAAAAAAAACCAAAAAAACGAAACCATTAACTTTTTTTCTTTTGACTAAAACTTGACGTGGACACAAACCCCACTTTTCTTTGCTTCACGTATGTCATCATCTGGATCGTCGCCACACCCTTCTTCACCTTCTTCTCCAATTATCACAACCCCCATGATCTCTCTCGCGTATGAGATCGTAAGACTTTTTATGCGGAAGCTTTTAAATTGGATCTACTAGAATCAAAGGCTACGATACCATGTCAAATATAGTAGAATATAAAATTATTGAGATGTGTTTTATATGAGAATAGAAGATATATATATATAGTAGTAACATTAACATAATGCTAAATCCACATAATATAAATTTTCCTAAACACGTAAGGAAATATGCTAGAATAATAACGAGATTTATGTCTTGCTCTTCAAGTCTTTCCATTTAGACTTTATGGGTTTACGGGTTTTATTTCATAGACGGGTTTTTATAACCCAAAGTTCTTGGTCTGCAAGATATACATCTTGCTTCCCAAATTATCTCCAATACCCTACGGATCCCCATGGTAGGGGACGCACCATCTTCCTAAAAACCCGATTCGTTGACCTTCACAACGAGACTCCCGTATTATTTCTTGCTAAAGACGATTAAATTTAAGTATATTGACACTCAAAATTATCCCTAGCCTAATTTCTTGTATAAATACTTTGCTTTAAGCTTCAACAAATCTCACACTTCAATTCTACAATATGAAAATATTATAATCTATAGACTATAAAACACTAGACATGGATGTAATTAGCATAACACATGTTACAAACTTGTTTGTGAAACCAAACTGAAAAAAATCTGTGTCCTCTCTTTGGAGATTCATGGGGATATTTTATGTTCAACCTCTGCTTCTTCTTCTCGTCGGATCACTCTTTCTCTTACCTGCTTGTGGTGGCTTGATTAATTTTGAATACTGCAACAGTAAGTAACGATATGTTAGTCTTGCTTTTATTACTTTTACTAGGTGCTTACTAGTTGTGAAATATACTTAGATGCTATGAGTAGTTTTCTGTATTTAAAAAATCAATATGATAATACTTCTAGTAAGAAATTTCTAGTCATAATTAGATGAATTCAAACTTTCAATATCATCAACAATCTCATACCAAAAAACCATTTTGAATACACAAATAGTTGTGTTAATGATTTTGATTTGTTTCTAGATTGAATGAGACCATATGGAGATCCGGAAATTTTATTTCTAAGTTTTTTTGTATCCGGGATTTTTTTCTTTGATTTTTATCCTATATTATATTATTACTAGATTAGGACCAGCATGATATGCATATTTTTAATAATAATTATTTTTACATATAATTAAAAAAATAAGTAAATATCTGCTGGTGGTAACCTGTTGAACTTAATTTATTTTTGAAGAACACATACTAATACGATGATAAACACGATTTTGATCTAATTGATTTGAGTTAAATTAACTTTGATCGATTTTTTGAACCTTCATACTCATTTTTATTTTTTTTTAAATTTGATATCAGTAAGGAATAAACAAAAAATGGAAACCCACAATTGAATTTTGAACTCAAAATCTTATTTATAATGATATATAGAGCATATTTCAGAACAAAATTTTTTTTTTTTCATCACGTTACTTTTTTTTCTTTCTTCTTTTAAAAATTTGGTCATTTTAGTTTTACATAAATAACATATTACATATATAACTTTCTTATTCTTTTATTTTTGACATTTTTCACTACTTTGCTATTATTTCATTTTTTATACTTTACTTATTTATTTTACCAATTATGTTGATATTATACTATTTATTTATTTTTTTACCAATTATGTTAATACTATATTTTTTCTTTATTTTACATTTTTTTAGTTTTACTAATTTATTGTTATTATATAAAGTTGAACGTGCACGACGTGAACGTGACACGTATACAAATTTTTAAAAACCCAGATCACGACACATGTTACTGTTAATTTAGATCATTACACGTGTCATACAATAAAATAGTAAAACTAAAAAAAATAAAAAATAAAAAAAAATATAGTATTAACATAATTGGTAAAAAATAAGTAAAATAGTATAATATCAACATAATTGGTAAAATAAATAAGTAAAGTATAAAAAAAATAATAATAGCAAAGTAGTGAAAAAAAAGTTAAAAAGGGAAAATTATCTATGTAATATGTTATTTATGTAAAAAGTAAAATAACCAATTTTTTTATAAAAAAAAACAAATAAAAAGTAACGTGATGGAAAAAATGAAAATTTGTTCTGTAATATGCTTTATATATCGTTATAACATATAAATAAGATTTTGGGTTCAAAATTCAATTGTGTGCTTTTATTTTTTATTTTCTTCTTTACTGATATCAAATTCAAAAAATAATGAGTTTGAGAGTTCAAAAAATCGATCAAACTCTAAATCAATTTGATCAAAATCGTGTTTATCGTCGTATTATAGTATGCGTTCTTCAAAAATAAATCAAGTTCAAACAGTTACTAGCAGCGGATATTTACTTTTTTTTTAATTATATATATACAATAATTATTAAAAATTCATGTATTATTTGGATCTTAATCTATTATATAAACATACTGCAACATATACTTTGTTTTTAATTATATGTAAAAACAATGGAGATTTTTTTTATCGAGAAACAAAAAAATAAATATCAGAATTTTTTTATACAGTAAATATTTTTTTGGTTATGTAAACTATGTTGTTTTGGTTTGGATTTCCGAACCATTTTAACTTTTATAACTGTTGACCAAAAATAATTTGTTTGGAATTTATACGCTCTTTGAACTATGTAACTAAGTTTCAAATTATTTGAAATATTGTTTACAAAGTTGTATAAATTTATTAAGCATGTTTTTTATGTCTAAACTTATTTTACTAGAAAATTATTTTGATTAAAATATGGTAAAATTTGGAAATTTTAATTTTGTTAAGGATTTTTGGTCACTAAAAATAAATACAAACTAAATTCTTTTCCATGTCATTTTATTAGAAACTATGATACTATTTTTCCATTGAATATGCCATATTATCTCTTCCATATCACATTTCTTTTTGGTGAGAAAAAAATGAAAAAGTGACATATATGCATTTTCGCTTAAACTACTTCTCAAATAAGTAAGGGGATTTTTGGGGTAAATTTATGTTTTTTGTGTGTATTATTATATAATTTTTAGAAGACCTATTCTTATGAGTTAATAAATCAATTCAATAATACTAAGATAGGTCTCGATTTCATAGATTATTGCTCCTATCAGCTTTTTTATTAACATATCAGTATTGTACCAGAACTTTTACCAGTTTTGAGTCTTAGTAAAAACTGAATATTTTCGGCATTTAAAATATTTATATAATATCCAGCATTGAAACACGATAGATAAAAAAAACTCGATTTTTAAACTTTGATCAATAGGGTGAGTCCTATCTCTTCTTTGGGTTGTTAGAAACAATTACGATTTTTGGACCATATGATCTATACATATTTGTTTTAACGGTTTGGGAGCCAAAACATCCGTATATTAGCTAATTAAAATTTGGGGGCCAAAGCCGATCACCCATATTTCTTCCGGCTCTCCTTAGGCCTGCGTACATTGCTTTTGGATTGACAATGAGATCGACTTGAATTATTTTTATGTCAATCATATAGATAAAACATCCCATCCTATTATTTGACATATCAATTCAAAAACTAATTTTGAATTTATTTTTGTTAGAAAGGTTTAGATGTTTGACTTGCCATATGACTCGTAACTATTGTCTGTTGTGAATTAGGATGAACTTTAAAACATAAAATCAAGACAGAAAAGAATTGCAGTAAATACATTTTGTAATGGGTTTTTTTATCATTAGATTTGCTAACGAATCATTACAAACCCTAAATATATTTTTATATAAACCTATTTTCTGGGACTGTTGTAGAAAAGGGATACAATTCCGGCAACTTCACTAGTGTGGAAGTCTCTCCTGAGGATAGTCAATATGTTATCATACACGGTTCTATAAATAGTAAAAGTTTCAGCTCTTTTACACGTTTCTAATCTTTCCCAAGTTTCAGCTCTTTTTATTTTATAAAGTGTTTTTTTTTAAATTCTAGTTTCTAATACTTTCTCAACAAAATTTTTGGTTTCTTTTATTTTTGTGTGTACAGGCAAAAGGCTTTATACAGAAGCTTTAGAAGTGTTCCTTAAAATTGACAATTTTCGTTTTCGTATAACAAGATACGACGACATCCGTGATGCGGTGGATGCATGGCCTCTTGTACCTGGCAAAGACTTTGTGTTCAGAGTTTACAGAGAGAAATATTTGCGCGTTTATGTAAGTAGTTTTACACCTTCAGCAAAAAATTGCAATAGTTCAGAGTCCAATAATAAAAGAAGATTACAGTATATTTATATTATATAGAGAAATAACCTAAAATACCAAATTTTTAATTTTTTCTTCCAAAAATTTGAACGCAAGTTTTTTTCTTCTGAAAATACTATCATTAGTTTTTTTCTCCCAAAAATAACATAAAATCAAAGTAAATTTTTAATGGTTTACAACTTTTTTTTTGGGTTTGGGTTTAGTACTTTGGGTGTAGGGTTTAAGGTTTAGTTTTGATGGTTTAGGATTTAGTTTTGATGGTTTAGGATTTATTTTTGGTGGTTTAGGATTAGTTTTGATGATTTAATGTTTAGTTTAAATTTTGCGGTATTTTTGGAATTTAGAACTAAACATGGTATTTTTGGGGAAAAAAAACTTGGTTTACAGATTTTGGTTTTTAATATAACCATAATTTTGTTTCAACTTTTATTTTAGTAGTTCTTTAGTACTGTCTGTCTTTAAATCTTTAGAAAGTTTTTGATGGAATTAAAAAAATACCTCTTTTTGAGTTTCTGTAATGCAAATGGCCTTCATATTACAAATAATAATAAAAAATAGGCCTTTGAAATTTTATTTAAAAAGAATAAGCCGTAAGCGAATATATCTAAATTTACAACATAGACACGGTCATGTCTATACCAGGACCGTGCCACGTTGAGTAAAAGTGCCCTTGTTTAAACAAATTGTGTGTTTGAGAGAGCTCTTGAGATTGAAATTTAGTTATAGTGATAAGCATCTCCTAAGGTATTATACATAGATCTAACTCAACATATTTATAGAATGTTTTTTTAGTTGCTTCGGCACTAGGAACTGCTCTGTCTCTACCAGTTAGAGTTTCACTTCTAAAACCGAAAAATCATATTCCTCGCATTTCACATCTCCAATTCTTTGGTTTGCCTCACTGATGGTCCTTTTTTCTTTTTTGTTTACAAAACTTGTGAAGGAAAATTACATGAGTGGCTTGACTTTGTTTGGTAACTATGAAGAGACTGGCAAGCTAAAGCAATTGATGTGTATCAACTTCAAGTTACCTCCTCCAATCCCACGTTGACCCATTCTATTAGCAAAAATTTGTGAAGGAGAAGTACTTTTTTTCAAGTCTTTATGTTAATCTTTCTCCCTACTTAAGTTTTTTTTTTTCTTGTTTTTTATGTGTTGTCTAACAAATAAAAGAAAACCGTTAAGTGGTTGGTATCGATGTCTCTTTCTTGTAATTCTGGTTTTGGTTTCTATGAACCGGGATGTCATTGGCTTTCCATATTGAACCCGAGCTGATTTATTATGAGATCTACTTATGTTATATGGCTAGTACGATCCGAATCGAAGCAAGGTTTTACCCTTCTTTTTATATCTAAAAACCAAATTGACAAAATCAAATTGGAACTTGTAGGCGAGACGCACACACACCGAGCCAGCCTTCATCTTACAGACCACATTCGACTGGTTTCGCCATGCCTTGGGTTCCTTAGAGATACGTCTCCATTACCCGACTAGTTTGTGTAGGGATGGGCCTAGTCTCTTTTTCAAAATCAGATCAAAGATCAACGATAGATACCCTGAACTGATCTCGGTTAGATTTCCTAACTCCAAAGGGTTTTTCCAAAGTTGCACGCCCCCGTACCGAAACAAAAACTCTACCAGTCTAGATGATCCTACGCAAGCGACACAGCGAGTCACGAACCATCTCGAAAAGCGGTCGTGACTATAAGCTTAGACCACAAGATCTAGAGAAATGTTAAAGACGACCATCTTATAACTTATGTTCTCTATCTAGGTTGTGGTGTTGGTTTTGGAGTTATGATGTTAATATTATACTTGGTAATTTTTCTTTTCTTTTTAGGGTTTTTCAGCGTAATTTCTTTGTTTTCCAACCAACGAAAATCCCTTTGCCGTGTATTTTTTAACAACTTCTTTATTGATTTTGGAATCTGAATATATGCATATTACCATCTTTTAAAAAAGGTTAACTGTTCGATTTGTTTTTTTTCCAACCACACATTAATTAAAAATCACTCCTTAATTGGTTTCCAATCAGGAGAATAAGAATTTATAACATTACAAACCATAAAACGAGATATTCCAAATCGGGTTAAGCGTCTGCTCAATTTGTTAGTGTTATAATTTTTATATTTGTTAATTATATAAAAACAAGAAGTTTTATTGGATCATGCGTCTTAGTCTTACTTAATGTTTGGAATTTGATCGATCCCAAACATCAACAAAAATTTCATATTTTCGACGATCTTTGCACATCACGTATTTTTCCTATTTTTTTGTTTCACATGTTTTTCAAATTTTAATTTTTTTTTTTATGAAATCTAACAAAATAATAGTTTAGACATAAATTGCAATTATAAAAAACATGTAGATAAGCAAATTCCAAAAAAAAAAAAAAATCACTTATTTCCAATCTCTCCTTTAGCCCGGAAGAAAGAGACAAGTTTCCAAAACTACTCATCAATATCTAGCCTCCATATAGTATGCGAGTCTCAATTAAACTTATTTGGAATTTGCATTTAGTAATCAAGTCTGGAGTTCGATTTCCAGATAATGCAGTTTCTTGCAGATTTATGGATGGAAAGCTTATCGGAGGTTCCAGAACTCTGCAGGTAGAACCGTCCGTCGTGATCTCGTGTGTTGCGGAGAGAGCTTGTCCATCGCAGGAATGTCGTACATGAAGAACCGTCTATCATGGATCAGAGTGTTGCGGGGAGAGCTGCGTCGTGGAATCGTTGTTCGTGAGAGCTGTTCATCGTAATCACATAAGGTGTAGGTAGTTGATTATCATCATAATAGGATTATATTAGAAATTTGTAATGATGATTGTACTCAGGCATTTAGTAATATACTATTGGAAAATAAACAAATTAAATTAGTGTACTAGCACTAAATGATTGTAGTATGTTAATTGAAAAACGACGGATTAGAAATCGTGTAAAATAAATTGGAGTATTTGAAGAAATTGGAGTATCTAAAATTTGCCTAGGATACCGAGGAAATTACGGGTAGAAAGTCTAAAATTTCCACGGTTTAGCAACAAAAAAAATTGTTCAATTATCGCGTATTTGTAAAACACATCATGTTTTACATCATGTTTTATTCAATTACATAAAAAAGACTATAAACAGAGAAGATATGCATTTACTTAAGTGTAGCTTTGTAGAAATAAACCTCCATCTCTCCAGAATACCTCTTCGATATCAGCTTCGATATTGGTTCGTTAGATATACTGATAGTTGTCCGGTCATCATTACTGCCGAAAATCAACGTGAAATATTCATTAGGTTTCTCGATGGTGAAGGTACTGCTTAACTTAAATCCGGTAAGGACTACTTCTCCTTGTAAGCTTGTGTTGTTCCGAACAACTCTCCAGAAACCGGAGTCGCGGCATTGACCGCGAGTTGCGAACTTAATTTTAACTCCGGTTGATTCATGGACGACATTATCTGATGAATTTGATGTTGTTGATGATACAAACATAATTGGCGTGGGTGCTATATTTGGATTAGTGAACATTACCGGTTGTTGTGGGCATGACATGGGATTAGATCCCATATTCATTCGGCAAATCCACATTTCGTATTCCAAAGTCATGAAGCTGACGAAATACGGGACGTTGGTCTTAACCGGCTCATAGTCGGCATCATACACTACTTGGTTTACATCAGCAACAACAACACCAAATGTTGTTATTGCAACGAGCAAGAAAGAGATTGCACCTGTTTTCATCTTTGTATTGAGTTCCGGTTAAGACTAAAAAGCTTGACTAGGGTATTTATAGAGATTAGGAAATAATTGGTTTAATGTAGTATATAACCCACTCTTTTCTTTGTTATTGCTAACTTCACATGCATGCATGTTGAACTTGCTTCTTAAGTTTCTAAACATTTCTTTTTATCCTTGCAACGTGGATCTTCATTTGGATTACGTACGGGTGGATCTTCGTCAATTAAAGTCAATGCTTGCAAACTTAAGAGATAATTAAGCATGCTTCAGGCAAGAGTTTATAAATGACTAATGTACGTGGACGGTATAGTTATTAGAAAAATAATGGCTTCAATGCCACTCATATACATTCCTTTTCCCCTTATGATATGGAGATTACGAGTGGATCTAAGTGGCTCGTTCGTTTTTTCGGTTTGGGAAATTCAGTATTCGGTTTGTTTGGTTGTAAAATGAGGTAGGTCCATAAAGAACCAAAATGAGGTATATCTATATAGATATACTCCCTCTATTACTAGAAAATTATTTTTTAGAGCTTTATCACATAAAAAAGAAGAAGCTAATGCTTAGTTATAAATGTGCTATTTACTTAATTACACTAAAACTTTTTCATAACTATAAATAAATTCAAATCTTTTTTTTGTTGAGAAAAATAAATTAAAATTTCTTTGAAATTTACAATTTATGAATAAAAGTACATAGAAAACATAGCAATTCAATTTTTTAGGAACAAGAAAAAATCTAAAAACAATTTTTTTAAAAAAATAGAGGGAGTATGTCTATATCGGGCCAATTGAAAATTGATAGAATGTTAAATTTCATATGTTTCTGATTTAAAAGAAATTGACGACATATTATTTTAAATTTAATATTATTTCAGATGTGAAATTTCTATGATAAAAGAAGTGATTGGCCAAGTAATCCAACCAATACATTCCAAATAACCCGGTAAAGTCAACCTAGTTCACTTCACGGTTCGTATTAAAAAGTTTTGTAGCATGTGCAGAAATTGTTATATGTGAAGATGTTGTGTGCTAGGTATTAATACGAGAGTATCATCGATCAAATATAAGAAATTCCAATCATAGTCAAATATAAAGCACCCATTGGATACATAAGATCTCCATAGGGCCATAGATGTGTGCCTTGGTCATTTCCAAACCAAAATACATTTTTTAATTGATTAATTTAGTAAATGTAGCTACTGACTTAAGCCTTAATCCACCCTCGAATCTGAGCATCCACGAAGTTGCCTAGGTAATTGTAAGCTGCTTCGGAGGGATGAATTGAGTCCCAAAACAAGTGATCCGAATGATTCGGACAAGTCTTTGAAAGGGCATTGCACATGAAGCTTGTTTCCAAGTATCCTGTTCCGCAACATCCTTTCTTTGTCTCTTTGAACCCTAGTTTCATTTTTTTACGACGATGAGTATATGTTGCATAAGTTAATAAGACGAGATTGGATTGACTTGCAGAACAAGGAAGAAATAGTTTATACCGTATTTGCTAGGGTTTTGGATCATGTCCATCACAGGATCATAGACGTTGGCGTAAAGGAACTTGCTTCCTGGTAGAGACGCTTCAATCTCAGGCAGTTTCTTCACAAGTTTCTGATTGTACACAACAGAGTCTCTGTTCTCTTTTTCCACACAAAATCTCAAAACGTTTCTCATTTTAGAGGTCATTTGGACAGGTAAACATCCCATCGGCGGCAACCCTCCGACCACAATATTCCTGCAACCTAAACTATAAAGCTCCTGCGCACACAAGACAAAAGGATTCAAGAGAATTGTTGGTACCGGGTTTAGCACCCTTCACCTTAGCCCGTCTTGACCTAATTTAACCCGAGAACTAGACCCGCTAGCTCGGCCCAGACCCGCTAGCTCGGCCCAGACCCGCTAGTTCGGCCCAGACCTGCCAAAT
>OVAY01002564.1:0-16802 GCA_900406395.1 Kernera saxatilis | reverse complement strand
CATGGCCAATTTCAAAGTTACCTCGTTTCTGAAAACGATATCGCTCCACATAACACACACCCACTGTTACACATAACACTAACTCCGGTAAATCCACCCGGACCGCCATGAATAACTCAACATCCTAATCGGTTGTGATGTCAATGGGAGGTGGGTTCCTTTCGTTGTTAAGCATGAATGCTGGGAGCTAATATGTTGTGCAATCATCTCACCAAACCCGACTAGGCAAACTCCTCGGACTTTGCTGATAAGTGCAGCATAACTTTCATTTTCGTTTAGGAGAAGCTCGAACTTACACCCGCTAGCCTCCAGATTCAGAGCCCATTCGCATTCTCAACACCTGAAACGAAAACATTTTGGCAGTTAACAAAAAAGTTCGCAGCAAACAAAACTCATATGGATAAATAATTATTTTCCCCACCGGCGCTAGCTTCGCATGTAACCCCATATGCGATCCAACACATTTATGTCAGCTTATGCTGTCTTAAACCCAGAAAACACATGCATTTATAAAGCAGCATAAATTAATTGCGAGTATTCTGACCATAGCGCCAAATCTACAACTTATAGATCTTTGTGTTGGATGAAATTAGATGGTAAACATATAAATTGTCGAGTAAATGTTTTGGTTTAGTGTCACCCAAGCTTTCAGTGCACTGAGTTATCAGTCTCTGCATCAACCTAGGTCTATATAAACATGATAAAAAAATCTTCCCGCATATACATACATTATTTTGCATCGATTACAAAATCTTTTGCATTAAATGCAGTCGCCTGACGTGGCCAATTGATTTGTTCATAACACACCAGGACACCTACAAATACAGTGACCTAGCTCTATAAACTGAGCTACATTCTGACCGAAATATTTTTGAAGATTTGCTACCATTTGCGTTTTTCAGCTGCGCGCCTAAACGAGGGTTAATACCGTCAATTTACCAGTATCCAAAACAGTGAAACTAAATATTTTTAGCGTTTTGTTTTCTGGCCAATTTTGTGCCCATTTTATGTCATTTGGACAATTTTCTCTTGATTGATTTTAAAAGTAGAAAGATTTATAAATTTGTAGAGAGTTATGTTTATTTAAAAAGTTTAGTTATACAAATTTTATGAGTCCAAGTGATATCCATTATAATCTCAAAGTTGTGATTAATGAATAAAATTGTAAGGAATCCATCTCCCAATTTTAATAGAATTATAGAATCAGTGATAGCTAAACTTTAAAAGTTTTCAAACCAATAACAAGAGATTTATATGAAATTTAAAAAATTTCAAACCAATAATTGATTAATTCAAAACTGAAGAATCTACTAAACAATAACAATGAAAACCGAAAATTTTAAAAATCTTAAAAAAATTATCTCCCAATAATCCCTTATACTGCTATACAGATACATTCTCCATGAAGACAAGAGTAATAGTAGTCTTCACGATGGCATTCACGAGAATCGGGACAATCACGATCCGTCTTGCACCGCAACTCCGTGGTCGGCTCAATCTCAGCTTTTAGGCTCGGACAATAGCACTTTCCAGCCATACATTGCGCGTTTCCACTCGAACATCGTAACACACACTCTTTCGATGTCGAGCAAGATGCAGTGACTTGAACTCCAGAGATGCTTACGAACAATGTGCCTATTCATTGCAAACACATATCAAATATTCGTCGGTGTTTTTAAGTCGATTTAATGAATATATACGAGAATTATATATAGTGGGAAGCTAACATGATAGATAAAGAACAAAAACGATGAAGATTGTTGTTTTTGATGTCTCCATATTTTTTGCCTGAAGGTCTTGGGAGATGAGGATTAGTTTGTGGTTTAGAGTTTATAGATTCGTTTTGATAAGGTTTATGTAAATCTACATAGTTGTTCGGATGCATGAACATGGCGATTTAGTTAATGCATTGATGACTTTGAAAATATACTTTTAACAAATAAAAGTAACGTATTCGAAGTTAATAAAAGTGAGGTATTTTAAGTTGACAAAAAGTATATTTTACATAAAAGACAAAAAAATCAATTTGAGATTTTTGTCATAATTACAATTAAGCATTTAGAATCAAATTTACTTATTTTTATCAAAAAGAATATTTCATTTCTTTTTGGTTAACAAAAAAATAACAAACACTATAATTTGTTGACAACAACGAATGTGTAATTTAGGTAAATTTTTTAAAAGAAATGTATCTAATTAACTAAATAGAAAGATTTTTTTAGTATAAATACATAGCATCAGCTTTTTTTCATAACTAGCACTTGGCATTTAGAATTACATTTACTTACAATTAATTTTATATGAGTAAAGCGTATGATTGGGTAGAGTGGTCTATTGTGTAACATCTCCTCCGCAAATTAGGTTTTGCAAATCGATGGATTGAGTGGATGATGTGGTGTATCAAATCAGTTAGTTATAAGGTTCTCTTAAATGGTAATCCTCACGGAGAAATAATTCCGGAAAGGGGTCTCAGGCAAGTTGATCCCCTATCTCCATATTTATTTATACTTTGCACGGAAGCTCTTATCGCAAATATTCGTAAAGCGGAAAGGGAAAAAGTTCTCACGGGACTCAAAATTGCTACAACAAGCCCCTCCATTTCTCACATTCTCTTCGCGGATGATAGTTTATTTTTCTGTAAAGCGGATAAAGATCAGGGTCTGGTTATTTTAGACATTCTTAAAAAATATGAGAATGTTTCTGGTCAGCAAATAAATTTTGATAAATCTTCTATACAATTTGGACATACAGTTGCCAAGTCAGTGCGTGAGGAATTGCAACAAACCTTGGGCATTTTTACAATTGGTGGAATGGGATCATATTTGGGCTTACCGGAAAGTGTGGATGGACCGAAAAGTAAATTTTTGCTTTCGTTAGAGAACGACTACAAGCTCGAATTAATAGTTGGTCGGCGAAACTTTTATCGAAGGGAGGAAAAGAAGTTCTAATTAAATCGGTGGCAGCGGCTTTACCGACGTATGTGATGACTTGTTTTAGACTGCCTAAGGCAATGACCACAAAACTCACAAGTGCAGTGGCAAATTTTTGGTGGAGCTCTAATGGCCAACAGAGAGGTTTACACTGGTTGGCCTGGACAAAGATGTGTAAAAGAAAAGAGGAGGGAGGTTTGGGTTTTAGAACTATTGATGAGTGTAAGACAGCTCTCTTGGCAAAACAGCTCTGGAGGTTAATGTACTCGCCATATACACTGGTTGCAAAAGTTTTTAAGGGACGGTATTATCGGAAGGTTGATCCTATGGAGCCCATCAGATCCTACTCTCCCTCCTACGGATGGAGAAGTATTATTTTTGCTAGACCTCTGGTTAAAAAAAGCTTGATTAAAAGGGTTGGATCTGGATTTTCCATTTCAGTATGTAATGATCCATGGATTCCAGCTGCTCGCCCGAGGTCAGCAACCCCTAAAGGATTTAATTATTACCCTTCTTTAAAAGTAAATCGTTTAATTAATCTAGCAACGTTGATGTGGAATTTGGAATTGATGAAAGAGATCATCGATTCACGGGATATATCCCTTATCCGGAATCTTCCTATTAGTAGATTTTTCAGGCATGATAAATTAGGATGGCATTTTACAAAGTCGGAAAAATATTCGGTCAAATCGGGGTACAATATCGAACGCGAGGATAATATCGCAAAGACTTATCCACCATTAATAGGCCCGAATTATGAATCCTTACAGGCGCATGTTTGGAAAGTGGAGTGTCCTACGAAAATACGGCATTTCCTCTGGCAATCTTTAACAGAGTGTACATCGTTTTTGCGAATTTGAGGAACATATGGATTAATTGTGATATTCAATGTCCTAGATGTGGAGCAGAGACGGAAACGATAAATCATGCTCTGTTTGAGTGCCCTCCGGCATTACAAACATGGGCCCTTTCAAAAATACCCTCAGCCATGGGATTCTTCTCGCTAACTCAGTTTACTCAAATTTTGACTTTTTGTTTTGGAGGTCTCCAACTGGTGCTATGGATCCCAGTTTCCCATGGATATTATGGTATTTATGGAAAGCCCGGAATGAAAAAAATTCAGAAATAAGGACTGGTCTCCTGAGGTCATCCTTAAAGTCGCAGAAAGCGAAGCATCAGTTTGGGACTCAGCACAGTTTGAAGAGGAGAATATTGAACCCCATATCCTCTTTACAAACCCTGTGCTTCAAGCTTTCACCGGTTATCATTGTTATATAGATGGATCGTGGAAAAAAATAGATAGGTTCTCAGGTCAGGTTGGATCTGTTTCCAGGACGTAAAGGAATGACTTCTTATGGGGGCCCGAAATATTCGCATAAGTGTCTCTCCCCAATTCGCTGAGATGGAAGCTCTCATCTAGGCAATGTCTTGTATGCTAGCCCAAGGAAGATTGTTAGTAGTGTTTGCCACAGACTGCTCCGAGTTGGTGCAGATGGTGTCAACACCCACGGACTGGCCAGCTTACGCTATACATCTAGAAGAGATCGACAGGATGAAGCATCAGTTTGCGTTTTTTTCTCTTTCTTTTATATCTCGCACCCTTAATTCAAAGGCGGATAACCTGGCAAAAAGTGCTAGACTACATCTGTCTGATATTGTTTATGTAAACTCGATACCTTCGGATTGGATTTCCAAACCGTTTTAATTTATAAGCTGTTAACAAAAAAAAAAAAAATTATTAAAAAGAATAAGGGTGAATTTGCCATCTAACCAATTTGGGGTTTAATATTAAGAATATAGCACCTTATTCAAAATATTGTAGTGACTAATCATTCCAAATAGGACATATCCGAATATAATAGTTTGAATTTTTTTAAAACGAATAACGTTTCTTTTACCAAAAAGATATGTGATCCAACATAAAAAAAAAAAACATATAGAATAGAATGTTAGTATATCATATGTTATACTATTCTATTTACTATAACTCTTGCATAAACTAATTTTAAATCCAAAATACTAAATCCAAAACCCAAAAATCTAAACCTAAACTCAGAAATAAGTTTCACACTTTATAAATAAACTCAAAAGTTGAAAATAATGTATTTTCTTAATTTTTTAAAAATAAATATATTCTAGTGTGTCTATGTAGTATATGCACCGGTCTAGTGTGTATATGTGGTACATTTGCATGTCTATGTAGTCTGACTATCGATAGATGAGGCGGCGATAAAACTTTATCGCATAATTTTCTGCCATAACACAAAGTTCTTCTTCACCTAGGCTAAAACACTAGACAATTTTTCAACTGCGTGTAATTATGTGTGTTTGTATGTATCATAACTTCATAAGGGTATAATGGAAATTAAAACACAATATATACAGAGACGAACAAAAGTTTTGGTTACTTTCTTAATTATTCAATGGTTTTTGGTTACTGGGTGCAATTTCCCAAGGAATAAATCCCTTTATTTGTCAACAAAAAAAGAACAAATGTTATCCTCGTTTTCTTCCCGCCAATGGTTTTCAGTTATATATTAAACAATAATCCAAAATCATTAATAAAGCCACTACTACATACCAAAAAGATTTAAGTCTCGATTTGATCGAAGGAAAAAAAATATTATTTTGACCAAAAATACAACATTTGGTCTATTTCCAAAACAAAATAAAGTACATAAACATAAAGAGTCAATGTTGAGTTGCATCTTTTTATCCCCAAGATGCTCTTGTTTTACCTGAAAAAAATAATATCAAAGGCATAACTTTTTATTAGTTTTATTTTGTTAGTCTAATCAATCTACATAATTTAAAAAAAGAAAAAACACCTAACCTTTTGATAAATTGATGAGAGTAAAAACACAAAGTGTTTAGGAAGAATTATTAATAGACTCTCATTGGAATAAAGTTACAAAGCACATCAACTTATATAGAGATGTGGTTAACCCTAATTGCCTATTCTAAGATAAACACAAATGTAAATAATATATTTATAGATTAAGGTAAATTTTCTAAACTAGGATATTGATAAATATCCATAATCTTCTATATCTTTCCTGATCTTCATGATTTTCATATTCTCGATATGGTCGATCTTGACGATCTCCCAATACCTTTTGTATATAGTTTTGATATCCTCCTTCATATAAGAAGCTCCAAGAAAGTAATCATTGCTATACTTCCCGTCAATGATTGGAAAATGAAAATTTCCATCGACAGGATATGTCTTCCCATCAAACCATATTCCAGCTACGATCTCCTTCTTAGCTGCGATTATGTCTTTGTCTTCTTCAGATGTATCCGCAGCCACTAGTCTATAGGAATAAACTTTATTTTGCTGTCCGGGATGATACGCTAGCTCAATGGCTTGTCGAGCCATACACGGGCTGGCAATAATGTCGAGCATTACAACCCTTGTTGCACCCACAAGACTGATATGCTCACTACACGCTTTGATGGATGCGAACAAGATTCTTGCATATGCCGAGTTGTTGAATTGATTAGTTAAGATTTCTCGAGCAGAGTGGCTTGTATTACCTTTGATCATGAAGGTCTCTTTGCCATCTTTCCAGCCTTTGATCTTTGCCATGAGTCTCTGGAGGAATATCAGTGGGATGACATACTGGCTTACCACAAGGATTTTCTCTTTAGTATAATCACATAACTTAACTAAACCCAGGAAGAATTTCGTTTTCACACCATCTGTTATGTCAATGTCTTTGGAAATCTCATCCATCTCATTCTCATTTGGGGAGGAAAGATCTTTTAACCGGTCTGAGAAAACACATAGTGCTGGGTGAAGTGTGATTCCGCTCAAGGTAGAGGAGGTTTTGAAACCCTTCCTTTTGGAGTGTTTTTCGATCTCCCATGCCGATCTTTGGCTTAAAGTCGGTTTAAGGACTACCGTGAAATCCATCAAGCCCGGGACTTCAAACTCTCCTTTGTGATTATAGATGACCTTGTTCGTCAACATCCTTAGTTCAGTTAAGTAACCAACCTTGTCACCATGATCACCATCTTGGCTAAGAAGAGTTTCCTCCAATTCATCAAAGATGGGCATCCTCAAATTTGTTGAAGGTCCATCACCATCATCATCAACATTCAAGAACTTTCTGAGTTTATTCCCAGGTTGGTTATGCTCTAGAAACTTAGGAAAGACAACATCAACAACCTTGAAAACGTCCCTTAGATGCTTTTGGTATATTGTCCCAGAGAGTAAAACTTTCTGCGGAGTCTTGATACGAGCAACAACATTAAGAAAAGTCATCATCTCGTTCCTCGGATCAGTTCCTCTGTCGAAGATGACAACAGAAGGGACATTTAGGAGAATTTCTCTGCACTCATCTGAAACTTGTGTTCCACTGTTATCGGATACCATGTTGGAGAATTGCCTAGGGCCCAAGAAAATGAGACTCCGGTTATTGATCCAATGCTTCAAAACCTCTAATTGCTGGGATCAGAGTATTCGCTTTGGCCGAGTAGAAGTCAAGCAACATGATGTCATTGACCTCCAATCGATCAAACTCTTTTTTCCAAAATTCAAACGTTCTTTTTGGAAGCAAAAATAGAGGCTTACTCTTTGGGTATTTTCCAAGGTAACCATAAATGAAGTTGATCATCAAAAATGTTTTTTCAGTTGCAGGAACTTGAGTTAAAATGCATCCATGAGGATCTTCCACGGCCAAGTTGATGCATAGAAAATTTAGTATTTCTATGTAATGTGGCTTCATATAACTTTTATGGAGAGGATGAGGAAAAATACCGGTTCCTGAAAATCCATCCTTAGGAACTTTCAACTTCATATATTTCGAGTTGCTTGATCCAAATCCAGGTGGCAACTGATGATTCTGATCACACAACAAATTAAATTGAACAAATTAAAAAAAAAAACAATTTATATATAGCGTAATTGAGTAATAACTAACCTTGTCAATAATGTCACATATCCAACACACATGACCAAAACCTTGCTTCCATATCCAAGAATGTTCACAATCTTTCAAATTTTCTCCATTTTTCTAAGAAAAAAAATAAAAAAATTACTAAGAAATCTCCACTTTAGTTTAACCAAACAAACTGGTCGCGTACGGACAAATGTTTACCTCAAATGTGTTTGAAACGGTTTCTTCTTTTGACCAAGTAGCTTCGTTAAGGTCGATGATGATGGCTTTCCCTTTGTCTTTACTCTTATTTATTTCTTCATAACTTCTTACATGAACTTCGACCAACTCATTTCTCTGGACATAATAGAAACCACCACAAAAATTATAATAACAACAACAACAACAACAAAAAGAAACCATAATCACCACACATTTCTTAATTTAATTTATATCTAAATTTTTTATAGAGATCATATACACTTACATCTAAGCTCAAATCGTTGGCTAGTCCAGTCAAGTGGGTCGAACCCGTCCCGCTAGACCCGCTTTGTGGCGGATTTAATTTTTTTTTATCAAAAACTGTGGGTCCCGCCCCGCTAGTCCTGCCCCGCTAGATCCGCTACCGCCAACGACGACATGTTTAACCGAGCTTCCAATTAAACAATCTTTCTCAACTAGTCTTTCTTCCAAGCTCAAACTCATCAGGATTGGTATCTCTATGAGCCCATCGAACTCCATATTCGCTGAACTACGATTCACATTTCCATCGCCGCCGCTTCCGCCAGCTCCTTGATTATCTGGTGTTACCACGACCTTCTTCTTCCTTTTATCCTTGTTCTGGCTTAGCTCTGAAAATATAAAATGGAGTGGTTATTAACACCTCTTTTGTTCCGTCAAAAACAAATATATTGACATATATGTATTTTTTTGAAGATAAAATTTAACTAATAAATCAAATAAAATAATTTATTTTTTTTTTTTTTGTAAACTTACATGTTGGCAAAAAGTTTATAATTAAAAAAAACGATAACATGATATTCAGTCATCGTCATTACTCTCATCTTATGATTTTAAACCATAATCGAGATGGCTTCCGACGCATTTACATGTACTAACATTTTTATCATATGTTCTCTTCTACTTTTCCATGTAAGAATTTAAGATCCGTAGTATATAGATGATTTATAAAAAAAGTCTAACCAAATCTCACTCTAGTGATGACAAGAAAACAAAGAGCATTAGATATGTCAATAAGAACATGATTTCTAAGACTATTTCAAATCCATAATAAAAAAAAAAAGACATTTTTAAATTTTGGAAAAAAAATGTACTCATGCAAAATAATATAGACACAACTGTATCTGCAAAAAATACCAGATTTCAAGACATTACTAAACTGCAAGTAATTTGCAGCATACAATTCATCTCTAACGTCACATATATGATAAATTCATAGATATAAGAATTTAAGATCCGTAGTATATATTTTTCTCAAAAAAAAAAAAAAGATCCGTAGTATATATAGATAATTTATTTAAAAAAATTCTAACCAAATTTCACACTAGTGAAAAAAAAAAAAAAAAAAAAATCAGTTATACAAGAACACGTTTTTGAAGACTAGTTGAAATCAACAACAAAACAATATAGACACAACTATATCTGCAAAAGAGAAAAAGAAAAAAAAAATCAGATTTAAGACATTACTAAACTGCAAGTAATTTTGCAGCATACAATTTACCTATAACATATATATATGTGTGTGTGTGTGTGTGCGCGTGTATGTATGATGAATTGATAGATATAACATTGTATAAACAAAAGTTCATACCTTTCTCTTGTGAAAACTTCCGCTTTGCATCCATTGAAACAAATGGGAGATTTAGAACTCACAAGTCACAATATAGATTCTCGGGCTTTAGGAAAATTTTCTATAAAGAAGAATCAGAGAAAACAAAAGCTTCTCGATTTATAATGGACTTCAAGCTCTCTGGTCACATATTTATATCGAAAATAAGGATTAAGAAAAGAGAAATATAGTGATTTACCAAAAATGATAAATAAATAAAATATGTAATAAATAAATTAAATATATTAATTTGTTCCTCTGCTTTTTATATAAAATTATCATTGTTATAATGTAAAAAAAACTATGTAGCATTATAAAAATAAATCTTCTGTCTACCTAAATGATATGTTTAAGCTACTTTTTTTTTCTTTCTAGTAGTTACTATCAATAGACAAATTTATATATACAAAGATGAGCATAATAGTACTTATCAACATATTGTTAATAGTGTAACTTCGAAAGATTGGCGTGAATATTTGAAATATAGTTGGTGTTATAATATTCTCCTAATATATAATTAAGCTATTTATGTGTATAGCTAATATGTTATAATTATTGTTTTACGCGCGAATATTTGAAATTGTAAAGGTTTTGCGCGCGATATTTAAAATACCGTTAATGTGGTCATATCCACCTACCAACTAACTTATTTATTATTTGGATAAATTTGTTACTATATATTTAACAAGTTTATAATATTGTACATAAAAGTTTGAAATGTTTTCCATAAAATGTGTAACGTATATTTCGCATGAAAATTCAAAATATCGTTACGTTTGTAAATTATCTAGCTAAGTTTCAAAAAGTTTGGCTAACTTTGTTATCTATATTGATGAGTATAGTTTTATTTAAGACAGATTTTAAATATCTTCTCTTTGACATAGTAGTTGCAACACATTTTATGGTTGTTTATTCTTCTTCTTTTTTGGAATTCAACACATTTTAATGTGCGAAAATCTGTAATATTGGGTCCGATTGGTAATGGCTTTAGAGGTTGTCCACAACCAAAAAAAATTCTAAGAACTTATAAGTTCAACCTATCGTGATCTAGCTCAAAGTCATGTATTTTTAGTAAACTAGGAAATAACCAGCGCGTTGCGCGGATCTGATGCTATTTTGTTTTCTCTTAACCGTGTTACTCCAATCTTCTCTTCGGTGGATAATTTGTTCTTTTGAGAAATCAACTTTTCATTGCAACCTAGTATTTTTCTTTTCTATAAACTTAGTATCGCTTAAATCTGTACATTATTGTAAAATTCCAAAATCTTATGATTATTGATTCTTTATTTGATCTATTAGTATAGAAATTTGATATTTTTTATATTGAAACTTTAGCGCTTTCATATTTTTAAGTTTTTCTATAAAATTTAAAAGAAACTCAAATTGCCATTTAGACTTTTGTTGCTTTTTTAAACTTTCATATATTGTATCTATAAGCAAATAAATATAAAATCTCACACATATTCTAAAGAGATTTTTTTTGTGAAAAATAAATTTATTCTAAAGAACTTTGTATAGAAATTTCTCATATCCTTCAACAAATATTACATATCCTTATTCTATTTTATATTTTTGTCCTTGGCACATAACTTTTTTACTTAGTTATGAAACTTTGATGATTTATCATTATTTAGTACATTAGTTTTTAAATTCTCTAGTATCGTTTTTTTCTTTATCTATTCAGATAATTTTATCTTTGTGCTCATTTTACATATTCCAAATTTTGTGAAATTAAATATGTTTAAAATTATTTTTACTATAAATGCAATAATAGTTCTATTACTCTCAACTTATGTACTATGTAGATTCAAATATATTTATTATTTCATTTTTTATTATTAATTAATACAAATAAAGAAAATGATATATACATAACCTTCAAATTTTATCTCCTCTCAAAATTTTAATTTTAATTAACAATAAAACTAATTTATCGTCATTAGATCAATTCAATTTTCTTACGTTGAAAACTTATAAACACATTTCTAAAAATAAATAATGATCAATTTTAAATAAATTGTTATTTTTAAAATCATTATTTTATTATTACCAATCAAATATATGATATTCAAATATTTTTGTATTTTACTATATTATTTAAATATGTTTTATCCAATTAAAATTAGGGAGAAAATTATAATTGGCATCTAATCACGTTATTTTTTTTTCATTTTTACTCATTTTTATTATTTTGAATTTATTATAAAAAATATTAAAATGGCTATAACTTTTTGTATAGCATATATAACATTTTAAGTTGAGTTTAATGTAAGCTTTTATTTAATTTTATATGGATGAACATCTCATAATTAAAAAAAAAAAACATTTATAATAAGCAATTAAACACTTAATAAATGTGAATTAAAAGCTGAAAATAACTCTTAATCGTTAAAAGTTGGATGAATGTAATTCAATACTAATGTTTATTTAATAGATTAAAGAGAAAGATGTATTTGTTATTGAACATGAGACCCACAATGAACATAAAATTTGGCTGATGTGGACAGTCTAAGAGGAGAGAAAACTCTCTCATTATATATATGATTTTTGCACATATATGTATGCTCTTAATCATAGTCAAAGTCAAAATATTTGTTTTTTTTTTCGTTTTAGGCTCTAGAAATCCTTTTTTTCAGAGCAAATATATGTATGCTCTGAATTAATTTCTCTCTTCTATTTCTTTATATGAATATTTAGCTTGTATATTTTTTTATTTGACAACTATTTTGTTTATTTTAACCAAAGAAAAATAACTATTTTACTTGTGTACTTTTATTTTAATAATGTATATATATATATATCTTGTCTACAAAAAAATTGTATTTTTTTATCATTTATTAAAACAAATTATATATATATAATATGGTAACTTGTATTTGTTTCTTCCAAATATAACATATACACACATGTTATGATATATAAAAAAAATTGTATTTACAATATTTAAAAACTATTACATTTGTTATTTAAACTAATTAATTATAACGTTTTGAAGGATTTAGAATATTATAAGGAAAAAAAAATAACAAATCTGTTGTTGTAAACCGATCTAATTTTTGTCGGTGGTAAACCGAAATTCGGTTTAACAAAAAATGCCGAGAATACAAAAAGACAGATATATTGGTGTCTGTCGATTCCGTCCCATTTCTTCTTCTTCCTATTGAAAACCTAAATCGAAATTTCACTATAACCCTTTAACTATATCATTCGATTCTCTTGATTCTTCCTATTCTGTGAATTCATCTTCTTTCATTCGCCTATTAGAAGATTCAAGTATAATCTAAGAAACAGCTCAGTCGGTGGCATCAAAATCCCATATAATTTGTGTTTTTATTTCTCAAATCAGATCTTCAACTTAGCTGTTCATCGTGTTCTTCAAATTATATCAGAAGAATAAGGCGTTTTCGCATATCTCAACGGTATAGTAGTTCTTTATAATTTCTTTGGGATCTTTCTCTACTTACATAGTTTCAGATAGAAAAATCGTTTAATAAAGGTGTTGTGGCTTGGAAATAATTTTTCCCTATCGAAGTTATGTATTCCGGATTTAAACAGTTTTAAAAATATTTCTTAATCGAGTTTTGCTTGCTTCAATATCTGAAGATGAATGAATGTTTATTACCTTAATTGAATCTTAATACATAACTTCATCATATTTTGGAACTTTAGAACACTTACCATTATTTCATATTTCCTTTATTATCTACTGCCTTTTAACCATGTGTTTTGTTTCTGTTTCGGAGAGGACAGAATTAGTCAACGAATCGCAGTAATTAGGAATGGCAAAACAACATAAGTCAGATAAGTCACTATGATTAGTTTGTTTATTCCATATATTGTTAAATGTTTTAAACCAAATTTGTAGTATCCATTAATTACAAATCATAGTGACGACTACAATATTGTATTTTGATACAGTCATTGTGGAGTATATGGATTTGAAGGAGCAAATAATCTACTACAAAGAGGAACTACCAAACTTCAAAACTTTATCAAGGTAATTCTAACGAACCCTTCTTGTCTTTACTAAGTGATGAAATGTTTGGATTGAGACTTAACTGTGTTTTAAACTACAAATGTTATTAGTGAAAATTGTTAATTTGTTATGAAATGATTATAAGAACTTCCGTAATTTATCTTTCATGAATATGTTTGCAAAACAAAATAAGCTTAAAAATAGTCTGACTCTACTACCATTAGTTACTACGAAGTTTGTATCATAACCACCTAATCGAAATATGTATTAAACAAACATACAAAACATAAAACTGACAATCTTAAATTGTCTGAAACATAAAATATAATAGTAGCAATCTGGATATTTCACAGCTTCAAGTAATAGATACCAAAGTTTACTTCGTTTAACATAACACATCTTAACAGCAACAAAAGATAAACTTACTTATAAAATGGTATGACCAGGAAATCAGTTTGGAATTCTGAGCATTTCTTCAGGATTATTACTGATTGGGTGAATGAAATCCTCGTACTTGTCACTACAAACATTAGATTTAGTTTTATTACGACTTTGCATAAATCTTTTACATACTCTAAACATTATCAAGCTCTGTATAATATTGACATTATAAAACTAACCTGAAAGACATTTGGTAGCGCCAATCATTAGAGTTGTAGCTTTTGATTGTTGTGCTTCCAACGTTTGTGTAGTCCAACCTTAAAACAAAAAGTAAAATAGAAATTGACTTACTATGAATAACAATAATTTTACAGAGACAACATTCTCAGCAATAAAAGACGAACATTACATGAATTTCTCTTCATAAAACTCTTCAGAAACTACACTCTCCAATATGTCCGAACAGCCTATTCCATTTGTAATTTGGTACTCATCTATGAAAGACAAACACACGGTCACATAAGAATACAATAAACTATCAAATAAAATGAAATTTTAAATGATAACACTTATTATTACCTCCTACTTTGATCACTTTCCAGAGTTTGAAAACTCTAAAAAACACTTTATCACAAGAACGGTTAAACCTATAGAACATTTCATTGGCGTATATACCAGTGGCAAAGCCATTGATACTTTTCCCTCTTGCAAAAAATTCAAATAGATATGAACATAATCAAATAGATGCATTCAATATCCGGTGCCCTATATCAGTACTGATTTTTGAACAAGAAGAACTTACAGAACATTTCGGATTGTGAATTTGATATATCTATTCTTCAAATCCCATCTATTAATAGAAGAAGCATCCTCGAAACTCATTATTTCTCCTATGTTAACAATTACCCCCATCAAGTCAACTACGCAAACCAAAAAACAAAAAGATATTTCAGTGAGTATTCAAAATATGTATTATAACTGATATAATACACGATGTTATGGTTATAAAGATGTACCATAAGGAAACAGTGAATGCACATGACCATGAAGGACTTGTGAGAACCCAATGAAATCGCAGCCAGACTCCATTTAACTCATCACAGTATGACAAACAATAGTCTTATTAGTGAAGAAGATCTGGGAACAATTGTCTGTGATTTTGATAACTTCTTCTTGATCTTTGACTTTGAAGTTATTAATAATATAGGTTTCACCTTCCTTAAGTTTTTCTTCATAATCACAGAATAAGTCATCAGAAATGGTAGCCTGAATTTGGGTACCCTGTATTAAAAGAAGTCGCATGTAAACATAAACTTCCTTGATTCAGAGTAACTTCTAAACATATTAAACACCGACTATAACACAAATAGCTTAAATGATCTTATTTAAAGCATACCTCTTCGTCTACCAAAATGAGTTGAAGTCTTTTCTGAAGAAGTTCATGATTTTCTTTCCATAGTCGGTATACAACAACTGAAATACACCACTTTGAGCTGTACTTATGCAACCTATCGAGAGGATGAAATTTTGACATTCTTTGAATGTTTGGTTTAGGTTTGGAACTTGTTGATTTCTCTGTGTTTTTCTTTGAGCTTTTTTACTCGACCGAGATAAATGCGGTGAACTTATTTCATATATTTTTTATATTGAAAATCTAGATATGGCAAAAGATATATTTTCTGACAAATATAATAAAATAATAGTATCTGATTTGATTGAGTTTAAGCTGTTAACAGCAATAAAATCTCTTTTTACTTTCCGAATAAATTTTAATTGGTCGATTGATAGGTGTAACGAATCTTGCAAATTTAACTTTTTCGTAAGAAGCAATTCATAGATTACCGTAAATTTAAATATTCTATATGATTTTGTTAAAGATTTTATCTAAGAACTTGCTTAATATACACTCCGAAAAGTAAACTTCGGTTTTTGCTGTTTCAACAACTAAGCAAAAAAAAATGAAATTCTACTGGACATAAAAAGAAAATAATAAGAATTGCAAAGCAAGATTGTAAGAAAGGGTTAAAGTGTTTGTCTCGGATGTATTATATAGGTCTCATTAAATGATGATCCAAATGTTTACAACCGCATAAAACTCTTGAGATTAAACCAAAACGATACTTGAAAGAATAAAATGACTAATTATGCTCTGCGACAATATTTTAATCCAAGTTCTGAAACACCTCTTTGAACACCACATTCATAGTTTGCCTCTGGATCTTTCCTTTTTTGTCTACAATAAGCACTTTCAACCCTCTTTTTGAAGTTACCCTAGACAAAGCCACATAAAGTTGTCCATGTGAAAAAACAGGTCTAGGCAAATAAATACCTACTTCCTTCAATGACTGTCCCTGACTTTTGTTGATAGTCATTGCAAAGGCAAGTGATAAAGGAAATTGCCTTCGTCGCATTTTGAACGGTAGTTTAGTATCAGATGGTGATATGCAAACTTTAGAAATCAAAACTTTGTTCCCAATCATATCCCCTGTGATAATTCTGGCCTCTAAGAAATGATCAGCCAGCTGTGTAATCTGAAGCCTAGTGCCATTGCATAATCCACTTTTAGGATCTAGATTTCTCAACAACATCACAGGAGCTCCAATCTTCAAACGTAGTGTATGGTTTGGCAAACCAGAGAGCTTAATACTGTTTAAGAAATCAGGAGTGAAAACAGGGTTTCTCAGCGAAGCATCGTCAATTGGATCTATACTGTCAGCACTAAGATAAATGATTTCTTCACCTGTTAAATGAAATGAAATATGTTACCTTAACAATGACTTCTCACT
>OVAY01002563.1:0-16810 GCA_900406395.1 Kernera saxatilis | reverse complement strand
TTTTTTATTAAAATACAAAGTAAACAATCAATGGTCATATGATTAAAAAAATTACATAATAAAACACACACGTAAGTAGTGACATGTTATATTTGTACCGTATCTCAAATGAAAATACGAATCTATATCATAATCCAAAAGAAAAATAGATGATTGAGGGTTCTTTCTTCATACCAAATGATTTTAACGGAAAAAATTCATTAAAACAACTTACAACATGTTAAGAGGAAGTTTGTAATCCGAAATTGACATTTCAAAAGAATTAACCAACACAACCGTTGAAAAAAGGATTTAAATTATGATTAAAATCACAATGATACCGTTATTAATTGAGATTAAAATTATATTTTTTTGGATTAGATATATTACATGTCGTGGTAAATAACAATTTTAATATTTTTAAAATATATTGTTATATAAAAATTATTAATAAATACAAATTTAAAGATTGCAATTATCAAATCAATTTATTTAAAATTTCAATTATCGAATATTATTATCAAATCCGCGCAATGCGCGGATCAATTTCTAGTATAAACGAATTATAGAAGTGGATTTTAATTAATTATAACAGTAATATGATGATAAGAGTATTGATATCGCACAGTAGTTCTTATAAATTAGAGAGCACCTTTAAGCTGTCCATTACAAAAATGCGACAGTTGTTTAGAAATCTCACGCAACCATATATTTTAGAAATAAAAATAGAAGAAATGTATTAGTTATTTTTAAGAAATTAAAATTTAATTCCAACAAAAAAAAAAAATGATCAAACACATTTTGTTTCGACGAGTTGTTGCTTACCGTACGAAAGCAAAATATGTTGACGAAAGCACTTTAGACTTGAGAGGAGAAGTGTAAATCTATCACAAGTTACAATTTTTTTTATTAAAATAAAAGAACTCTATAAATGGAAAAAGGATCAGTGCGTCTAGTCATCTTTAGACCTGACGGCGACACACTTTTATAATAAAACTGATATTAGCGCACGTAAACATGATGATGCCATGTATGCGTCATGGTGTCGTAATCACTTGAGCAATTTTATACAAAAATGATTTTACTTTTACGCTAATGCAGTAATCTTATGATTATCTGGCCAATGAAAGCGGCTCGAGCCTCACATCTTCCCATCCACTGATATGGGCACTCTTTCTTTTTGCCGCGTAGGTCTTTTAGGCTAAGGTCAAATGCATCATCAATTGGAACATCGTCTAAGGAAATTGTTTCTTTTTGTTGTTGTGATGTAAAACTGTATTCACCAACAAAAAGTCTTTTTTTTTTCCAATAAAATACTTATGTTCTTAATGTTCAGAAGACTGCAAGAGTAATTAGAAATAAAAAAAAAGGATATACATGATAGAAAGAATCAAAGTCTACGTACTACCGAACCGTATTTGGAGAAGAGGATCATATTGAGGATCGCCCATTGATCGGATGGTCCCGGACAGATTTGTCGATGTTGGTTGTGATCGGATGGTCCACGGATCGAAGGAGCTGAACCGTGGCATTGCGGATTTCAAATTATTTTGATTTTTCTTTTGTTTTTTTTTTTGAGAAACAACAATATCTTTAAATTTTGTTAAAGAAAAAAATTGTTTCATCCGTTAAATTTTGAAGTATTTTGACCAATTACCCAAAATTTACAGCGTTTAAGCAACGTTTTCTATGATGGATAAGTTCATAGTTAGAGTTTATCGATTTTTCGGGTTTATATATATAAAATTTAACTACTTTTTTTTTTTTGATTTTGTTGTATTCGGTTAAAACGTCCAACCCTAAGTTTTTTTTTTTGGTTTAATGTTAAGACCAACGAGTTAAAGTAGAGAGAACATAGAGATGGTGAATTTCGGTCGGAGAACCCCGATCGTTAAGATGAGTCTTTATATAGAAATTTGGTCAAAATTTGCTAATGCTTTGAATTTTAAACCAAATGTCGCTTTCTTCGAACCGATGTTGATTTTTTTTTATCTGTTAATTTGATAAGTGGTTGTAATTATCAATAGTGATTATTGAAGGGTGTTAAATGCTAAAACCATTCCTCTTCTGGATGTTCAGGACAAGCGAGAGATATTTCTTTTTTGGGCAAACGCGATAGATATTTCAACAATTTTTATTGTCTATAAAACTTCTCGGAACAACCAAATGTTATCATCCAAAACACACTATTGCTATTGGATAGAGAAAACACACGTCGATCAAAATATCTCCATCATCGTTGAAATTTCACAATGGATCAGAGCGATGACATAATTTACTCTAGTTACAAAATTTAAATGTGCCTAAATAAGAACTTATAAAATTAAATATACGTACCGCGGCTACTAGATGGTTTCGATAGTTAATTATATATTATTCCCTTTGACCGTTGTTCTGCCCATTGGGCCATTTTCAATGACTAAAGCATCAAGCCCATATAAAAAATACTCACTTGAACATGTTTATTTATTCATACAATTTTAATCCAAAAAATAAATAAATCAAATAGATTTGTAAAAGAAAACAAAAATCTCATAACAAGAAGCAAAAGATTGAATTTCAATGAAACAATGGTAGTGCGTCTCTTTCACACGTTACGTATCACTCAAAAAAATAATAATAACACAAACTTTAATTTTCAGAAAAAGAATATTATATATCCAGAGAACCGCTTCGAATTGTGGAAGAAACCTCTACTTCAGGAAGAGGTTTCCGTCGTCTTGGTTCTGTACCTGTACAGAACTCTCTTCTTCTTGCTTGAGGCATTGTCAATGGTAAGAACAATCTTACCAGACTGACTGTTCTTGAAACTGTTCCTCAACGGTCCTTCATTTGATCCGACCTTCTTCCCCTTTTGGACAATTATGGTGTAAGCTCCTTCATCTGTTGGCACAAACTCTTCCTTGTAGTTCACTTCCCATCCCAAAACCGCAAAGTCCCAAACCAATGTACCTTCAGTCTATGAAAAAACAAGAAAAAAACCATTATTAGATCGAATCTTTTACAACTCCTGGGAAAAGATATGGTTTGGTTTAGATTATTTACCTCAGGAGCTGGGATTTCGATGGTTTCAGATGATCCAGGCTTAACGACAACTTCAGAGATAGTTTCGTTGGAGAATTCGGTATCGTCATCTCTTTTGAACCCACCGTACTGAACTGGGATCTCCTCTGCTGGAATGTACCTTCATCAAGGTCACAACGCATAAAGATTAATGACATTCAAAAGCCTTTCTTAGAGCTTAACATTAAAACCAAAAAAACAAAAAAGCCTTTCTTAGGGATTTAAGAGTTGTTAGTTTTGGGTGCTTACTTGAGAAGAGTCTCTGTGACCTTAGCAGGACGAGCCACAACAAACTTGCTCTTGGTTCGTTGCGTTAAGAATGGCGAGAGGAGAGCGGTAATGGCATAGAACCAGAACGGAACATTGATGAATATCTGCAGAACACAAGAGTCAGTAAGCCAAATCAATGAATTCCAAATTTGGTATCTGAGACAGAGAATGGTGATGATGAACTCACGTTTCTGGATACGAATTCTGGATAATTATCCTGCAAAGCTTCGATTGCGTGCTTGATTGCGACCCAGAGGTCTTTTCTTGACAATCCAGGAGAGTTTTTAAGATCATGGATCTGGAGAAGAGAAGTAACACCTCCTGGTTTCAGATCAAGCTTCTGGATTCCTCTCTCCATCAGCTGAAACCTCCATCTCAGTAACTTCTCTCTGCTCTTCTCTGACCCAAATGTCGTCTGGTAAAGCTCCTCGTTCATGAAAACGCTGTGGACATTGTAACAGACCGGGCGGGATTCACGGTCTACACCATTCATGTAAGCTGCAGAGGCAAGATCCTCACCAAAATCTTCTCCAAGAATCGAATCAATGTTGTGTTGCTTTCTCCATTTGAGGGTTTTCTTCAGCATCTCAAAGGCCTCATTGACTTTGAAGTCTCTTGCTCTCAAGAACTTCAAGAGGATTACGTCAGTGCCTTCAGCTTCTTTGCTTGGAAGCAATGGCACTCCCCATAGCTCGATATCCTTATCCACCGTCTCATCTTCTTCCTCCTCCTCAATAGTCTCGACTTTAACTTCTTCGGTAACTGCAGCCTCGGTTTTCTTCTCTTCTTCTACATTCTCAGCCTTCACTTCTTCCTTAGTGTCTTCCTCTTTGACAACAACAGCCTCAGGCTTCACTTCTTCTTTGGGGCTTTCCTTTGCAACAACAGCCTCAATAGTTTCAGCTTTCGCTTCTTCGGTAACAACAGCCTCAGTTTTCTTCTCTTCTTCAGGCTTTTCCTCTGCTTCCTTCTTCTTCTCTATCTCAGCTTCTTTCTTCTCCTTCACAGGGCTCTCTTTCTTCTTCTTGAAGAGAGTGTTTTCAACAATGGCTTCCTCAAGCTTCGACTTCAGATCGCTCAGAGCCTTTTTCTCGGATTCTTTCAAATCAGAGAAGAAATCGCTCTCTTCTTTAAAAGAAGCGCTCTTCTCCACACCCTTAGGCTTACTCTCATCTTCTTCAACCTTACTCTCCTTCTCTTCCACAGCTTTTACTTCTTCCTCCACAACAGCTTTCACTGTTGTCTCCTCCTCCACGGGAGCCACTGCAGCAGCAATAACAACCTCTGACTCCACCTGTTTCTCCTCAACCTTAACTTCAGCAGTCATTTTTTTTTGTCTTTGGCCTGTAATCAAATTTAGACAATTTTAAGTCTATAATTACATAACAAACCCACTTATAAAAACTCAACCTTTTTATATCAACTAGAGTAGTAACTACTAAATTTTGATAACCTAAGTCTTGCACTTGAATAGAAAATCCCCAAACCTAATTCACCTTCTTGATTAATTAAAATCTAGAAACAAAAAACTAGCTAATTATACTTCTTGATTCGTTGAGATCTCAAATTAAAAACGAAAAACGTGATTCTAGCTAAACCTTGACAATTAACGGACTCCAAATACGCAGCGTTCTCTGTTTTTCGATATACATATCGAGAAAATGAGAAAAAAACTAGAGAAATGAAACACAAAAATGATTCGAATATATCTGCTTCTAGAGAGAAAAAGGCGAGAAACCGACCTAAGAAAGAAGATGATGCGACTTTCTCTGATTCTGGAGAGAAATCTTCGTCTTCTTCTTCTTGTTTTTTTGTTTTCTTTAGTTCTGCAGAGGAAATAGCAAGTGGTTTGTGAATATAAAAGAGAGGAGGAGGAGGAAGAAACAATGGAGCTTTATGCAGAGAAGAAAGAAACCCTAGCTAGGGGCTGGACCCCACCACCGCTTAGCAACGGTCACATGATGGGGTCCACCAGTAAAAAGAAAACAGATGAACCATAGCCGTTGGATTGATTCTTCAATCTCTCTCCTCCATCCAACGATCCACCCTGCCCCCCAAATTTGCCAGCTTGGCAACTTCTCAATACTAGAAACAAAAGATACAAAGATATCCGCTGGGTCCCACGTTCGCTTCGCATGTTCCAACGGTCGTCTCTGCTGATCTGGTCATCCAACGAGAGAAAGACACGTGTACTATTCGACAGAGTATGTTCGGCGCAACGGACGGATATTCAACCAGAGACACCTTTTCTTTTCTTTTTTTCTTGTGTTTGCTGACTGTGAAAGTAGTGTGAAATGAACATAATTCAATGTGTTTCTTGTTTTGTTTGATTCTAATTTTGCAAATTGGAGCTACTCAAACTCTAAATTAAGTTGATTTGAATATAATTAGAAAGTACCATGTATGATGGTATTAGAGAATCTCTTCGTTGTAACGGTTATTTATTTCTTACCTCAAATATTATAAAATTGAACTCTTATTTTTCGGTCCTTACAATAATGATAGATTATTATAAGTATATAAACGATCAGACTTTGATATATACGTCTCCTTTTTTTTGTTTTTTTTTTTTTAATACCGGGATGGGTTCGGGCCTTCGGCCTTAATCCCACCCTGGACCCAGAGTCAGCTTTAAGAAATCTTTTTAAAAAATATTATCCTCTTCCAACGGAAATCGAACCAGGAGCACAACAGCACCAACGCTTGCGCTTAAACCACTGGCCCAACGCACCGTTGATTATATGTCTCCTTTGTTGGTAAGTAAAATATTCTCTTTTAGCTGTTGACACCCAATATGCCAACAAATCAAATTAAAGACTCTAATCATATATTTTATACTCATGAGTTGCATTTTCTTACGAATGGGCTTAATATCATCAAATGTGTGCATGTAAATCGGATTGATTTTTGGGATTACTATGTGATTGGAATTAAATTGGTCGGTAATTTGTAAACTTAGTTGTCAAACAGAAACAAAAAAAAATTCTAAACTTAGTTATTAAGAACATTAAAAGTGTATAAGTTTTCAATAAATAAATTTCTTTAGATGGTGTTTACGATATTTAACAAAATTAATTACAATATAATAATTATTAAAAGGTAATCGAAATTGATTTTGTTTTTTTTTTGCAAAAAAATATAGTTACGATTAAACAGAGATAAATAATTGAATATTTACATTAAAGGCATGCAAATTAGATATCAATATATTTGGTCTTAGAGCTTGATGGTTTCCAGTTTTTAAAACAGTTTTTGGTTTTTGTTTTTCTAAAAACCATTTTTCTAGCCAATCAAGATTTTAATAAAAATGGATTCCCAAAAATTTAGGAAATCTGGTTTTTGAAAATTAGTCTATTTTTTAGTAGAAACCAAAATTTAGATTTTTTGAATTTTCTCCCACCGATAGACTTTTTTTTTCTTTTTTTGTGTGCTACTCTTTTAAAATATTGACAAAAACCAAAAACTTAAATAAATCACCAATCAAGTTTTTATATAAGCTAGAATCTACAGTAAAACCAAAAACTAAAATCCAAAAACTAAATCCAAAAACCAAAAACTGAAAACTATGCAAACAATCACCACCTTAGTCATTTCCTTCACGCGAATAAAATATTTCCACATCTCATCTACATTCCTATATTAATGACCTCGCAATGATTATATGATGACATTTATAGTGTGCACCGCCGCAACTAATTTTATAAAATAATATTTGCGTGACGATAAATTATATTACTGAACATATCCATTAAGATAAACAAAACACAAAGAAGTAGGCCAAAACAGTGGAATGATTGAAACAAGTGGCAAATAGTTGCATAATTTATAACAGAGTGGTGGTTCAAGTCAACTGTTACAGCTAATTATCAACCCGCCAAATCAGCCGCAACAAAAGGAAGAGACAGAGACAGAGAGAAACCGAACAAATTAAAGAAAGAGACAGAGCACAAAAGATCACCAGAGCTGTACAAAATTCAATCTTAAGTCACGTTTTGAATCAGACCCACCAGAGAGAGGAGAGAACACGAAAACCATCCACATTACACAGAGACAGAACCTTCTCTTTTTGAAAGAAGACAGAACTGTTTATTCTTTCAAAGGTAAGAATCTCACAAGATGATCTTTTTCCTCACCAATGCCAACCCCAAAAGGGATAAAATTTAGCTGATAAATGTTATCGATACACTATGTCCAACGTGTTTGAGGGTCTTTAAACTCACCAAACCTATCATGACCGTCTGTTTGATCTCCTCTCAGGCTTCTCAGGCGTTTTAGGAGAATCTGAGAACAAACCAGTTGCCCTGTCGAAAAAAGATTTCATTACTGAACCATATCCTCTGAATTATCAATCTACGACTGGAATTTTGAGCAGAGTTTGGAAAAGGTTTGGTGTTGTTCCAGACAAGCTCTCTACACGTGAATTCAATGCTCAGCTCTTTAATCTAATTTCTGAGTACTTCGTAACAACTTCAGCTATGCCAGAGTAGAGCATACAAAATACCTTCCTAAGTTCTTGTGAATATTGTTCAGTCCATTAACTTGGATTATTAGCAAAGGAGAGAAGTTGAGGAGTTAATGTACCTGTCGTAACACAAGTACGCATCACCAATTTGTCCTGCTACCTTGTTTCGCACTTTCCTGACACAAATCTGAAACATACAAAAGTTAAGGAACTATATAGGCACCTTTTAGAAATAATTTACAGATGAAGAAGAACAGGTTGGTACTCACTTGCACTAGATCAAGAGGTCCAACATTTTCATCACGGTTTCTGTGAATAACAATCCCATTGTCACATTTGTTAATGAAATGTGCACTCCCGCTAATATCATAAAGGTTTGGTGCACCTCCGTCCCATTGTTGCAACTGTTTTGGATGGGCAACAAACCAGACATGACAAGAGTGATGTTGGGCAAAGCGTTTTATCTTTGTAAGCATCTGGCTAACATATTCTGTCTCCGTCCTATCAAAACAAATAAAAATCTTTCATGTCTCAGAATGGAAAGAAGGTAAAACGGATAGAAGTGAAAACATTTTCGTCACTCACTGCCGTGGAGTTCGTTGATGATCAAGCTCATTGTAAGGATCTATAACAAGTCCTCGAATCCCATACCGAAGAACAGCAGCTTTCGCACGTTCCAGAACCCATTCAACACTTGGAAGTGAATCCATCTCACATCTGATTAGTCACGAGAACCCAAAACACCAAAATATTACCATAACATGTCCAAGTTGCACAACTTACTGGTCTTTAGGTAGCTGCTCGTATTAGTGGAGAGTCAAGTTCTACAAAAGGCTGAAATTTTACCTTATGAGAGAGAAGGTGTCATTCAACCACTGTTTCCCTTCATCCAACTCCTCAACGCTCATCCGTGGGACAGTTCTCCCATAACTGTTTGAGAAAAGGAGAAACAAAAGCTTAAGATGATCAGAGATTACAAAAGCACCAATCAGATTTATGTGGATTTTCTCAAAGTAAATAGACTTACTCTGCGTCAAAGAAGGGTTTCTTTACATGTTTCTCCAAAAGTTTCCTGCCATGATCTCGTACCTGCAAGCGGCAGGAACAAGAATTATCAGGTAAAACTAGTAAAAAGCAGTTTTTCCCTTGAAGGACTAATTCAGAAACATACCTTATTCTCCATTGAGCAGAGCGCAAATTTCCAGCCAACACTATGGTTGAGATTGCATAACAGAGCATCAATCCATTCACTCTTTCCGGAATTAGGAACCCCTGTCACAACCGTCAACTCCCCTGGCACAACCTGATCAGCAGCAAATTGAAAATATCACATCACATGATGAGCCTACGACATATTTTTTTTTTTAAAACATGACTTCAATGCTTACACTATAAAAGTTGTCCAAAGTGTTCCACCCGGTTGAAACCCCATACTCGTGTCCATGAGTCCGATGATAGTAGGCATCAATTTCATCAAAGAAATCTTTAAATGGGAATAATCCTTGTATAGGGTATGGCTCAGCATTTTGAATAGCTTCACTGAGTGACCGAGGTCCCATAGACATAAGTACCTAAGAAAATCATCCAAGTAAGGAATCATTGCCGTCATTTAAACTAAGTAACCACGAAAGTAATTACATAACATTTACATATAATCTAAGCTGACCTCGTTTGCATCTTTGTAATGCTCATCCTCACTTTTCTTCGGCCATTTCACACGCCAACATCTTTCTTTTCCCAGACGCCGTGCAATTTCTTCAGCCAGAGCTTGACCAGGTCCATCTCCATCAGTAGCAATAATAATCCGAGATGCCTATATATAAAAACTCATTTATACCCAGATTCTTAGAATCTTGACAATTAGACAATTACATATCAAACCAAATAATAAACTATCACACACCTTCTTTAGGTAGTCATTACAATTCCACAGAAACTTATATTTCAGGTCCTGGCTTTACAGAAAAGTAAAGTGCTTAAGGAATCAAATAAGAGAGAATGGATAAAATAGTATAAAACCAGGCAAACCTTGGATTCAGATGGGGTTTCCTTTGAAGAAACTGACGCTGGAGCTCCATCAGGAACGGACACACAATTTCGAAAACCAGCCTCTTCCATCGCAAGCTTGTCTATTTCCCCTTCAACCTAATTTCCCCAAAGAATTAAAATACAGTTCTTCACAGTCTAGCAGTCGACCATATGATCATTTAATAGGAGGTAAAGACAAACATACTATAATGATTTCAGATGCTTTTTCAATGTCATCTAGCCCATAAAATATCCTCCGTGTATTCTTTTCCTGAAGGAAACACAAAGAAAAAAGCATGTAAGAAACAGTCATAATAGAAAGCTCGAGAGACTTGTTCACGTCTGATATTAGAAAGGGAATCAGTATGACATGGACCTGAAAGAACTTCTTAGTTAGATACCGGTACTTGCAACTCACAAGCTCCCCTCTTTGCCAATATGTAAAAGCAATTACAATCTACAGCATAAAAGAAAGTAAGATTAGAGGTAAGAAAAAATAAACAACAACAGAGTCAGACCCACAGGACCAGAACCAAGCGTGTTCCTTTAGAAAAGAATGTAAATCAGGATATCTAAATTGCAATCAAGATGGAACAGTGAGTGTCAAGTAACATCTCCTTAAGTATCTGACAACAGAAAAAAAAGCTTGAAAAATAACTTGTAGGGTACCTCATCACCTATTCTTTTCTGCATAACCCGATTTCTCTCAAGTGTTTTTCCTGAAATCATTCTTGCAGCAAAATAATCCTGAATCTGAAGCATAACCAAGAACACGATAAGATTTATCAAAATCGTATAACTATAAAGAAATGAAGAATTCACATAGTTCTGAACATTTTCTCAAGAAAGCAGTAGATCAGAAGAAAGAATACTAATAAGTCTGTCAGAAGAGAAATATAAAAGAAGACAACAACCTCTTCACAGAGAGGTTCTAGCTCTAAACTCTCCACCGAAACTTTTCTTTCAACCTTCTCTATTGGATCTGCAGATGCAGTATACCTACCATCCACCTGCAAAGAGGAATAAGGATAAGTTTAAAATATAATCAATTTGTATTTTGTGAAACGTTGGTCATACTCATGTCGCAACTCACCCGTACTCCACATTTTAACCCACACTTCCCCCGAAAGCAATTCCATGTAGCTGACGAACTATGAAATTAGAAAAGAAAAAGGACATGATCAATTACAGTCTAATGAACAACAAACTCAAAACCAAAACTTACTTTATGAGAGATTAAGATAGCATACCCATCAGGGGCAATGAAAAGAGATAAGCTTTTTTCACTGGAGTTGCCACCTTCACACTGATGTACACACAAGAACAGTGGACAATACGAATTAGCCTTTTTCCAGATACTCAACATGATGCCAAAAGAAAAGATAAATTTCACAGAAAACATCTATACAGAGGCAACATTCACATAGTATAGTCTTGGCATGTGAAGAAGACAGAAAGAGAAATGTTTTTACCTTGGGACATATCAAACCACTATATTGTCCCGAGGGGCAGTTTTCAGCATCAATTCCATGTTCCGCCAATTTACGCCTCAAGTTAACTAATCTATATTGAACAGCCCTCTTATCTGCTTCTTTTTCAGGATCAACTATAAAGCAGAAAACGTTGGGAATTCATCCAATAGCTCCATTATAGAGCAGCAATTAACATGTTTGCAGACACGGGGAAACAAAAAAGCTCAAGAACAAGAAGCATGGAAACATTATAAAACTGAAAAAGGGGGAAATAGGAACAGAATCAGAATCCTTCAGTTCAAGACAAATGCCAAATGACTAAAATGAAACACCCAAATGTCCATACTTTTCAAACAGAGAACTCAAGCATTCAACACATACCAGGTGTTGGGACTCTAGAGATTGAAGTGTATGATGATAAACCATTGGTCCTATGGTGAGAAGGGCTGTTTTTAGACACGGGTCTCGAGGCAAAAACCGGACGAACTCTTCTAGAAATGGATGATAGTTGCCTTTGCCTACCAGGTGTATAAGAAGGAGAAAGGGAAGAAGAAGAAGAAGGGCATGCGGCAAAAGAAGGAACAAGACAAAATTCGAGGAATTGCTTCGAACCCATAAGTACTGACATCGAACACGACAGTCTCCGCAGGTGGGTTTGTGGTAGACGAAGCAAAAAACGCATCTCGAAGTATATCGTTTGCGAGAAAACTCTTCAGCTAGTATCCTTCATAGTGCTTCTTATGTACCTCAAGGGTTTAGGGGTTCTTTTCCCTCCTCTGTCTGTGTCGTATGAAGGAAGGAGAAGAAGAAACAAAGGGATTTCTGATTTTGCCTCTCTTTGAGACAAATCGGGCTTCTGTGTAAACAGGCCCATTAATTGTTATTTTAGGCCTATTGCAATTATTTCGGCCCATTTTTAAGTTACCAATTCTGTTTGGGGGGGTTAAGAAAAAACTTGGCGACAAAGTCAAAGATAGTAACACGTGGACTAGTAAGCGCATCTTTAATTTTGGGCCTGGCCCATTTATAATTAAAGGTTTGACTTAGTGTGTAAGAAAACTTGGCGGTAAAGTCAAAGAGGGGTAGCACGTGGAACCACCAACCCAACTTTAGCCGCTAAAACCGAGGTCTTTTACCGAGTCAATCGCGCGCCAAAAAAAAAGAAAAAAAAAAAACGCAAATATGACAAAAAAACTTATAATCATATTGGGCTAGCTATTATTGGGCTAAAAACTAATATACAGTGAATTTTAAAATATTGTTTTTTTTATAAATAAAACCAATCTTAATTTCTTAAAAAATATTGTTGCACAATGATTAATGAATTTTAAAATACTTTGTTGCGAATTTATGCTACTAATCATATATAAGTTCTTTAACACAAAAAAAGACATATATAAGTTCATGACGAATAAAATTCGGTTTGTGAATAACTTTTTTGTATCGTACAAATCTTCATAGGAATTAGAGTCGGTTTTCCCTCTTGGATTGACGTAAGGTGTATGCTTTCTTAATTAAATAATGTCAAGTTTTCTAATTTCTGTTTATTTTTCTTGAAATTCTACGAATAAGAAAGTTGTTGAACGAATAAAAATATCTTAAAATGATCAAAGTTTTTGCGTAATATAGTTTCTAATATTTGTAGTGTCATTTTTTGTATTCGATTAACAAATACATTATATGTAATTATGTATCAATTAAATCAATTATATAAGAAATTTTGTCTTTCGAACATATAAATTCTTCGTTAGCAAATCAGCCTTCGTATTTTTGTCCCGGGATAGGTGAACGAACAAAAATTCCAAGAAAGATTCATGTAATGTTGCCATCTTGACTCCAATGAAAAAACTGGCCATGCATATGGAATTTTGTAGTGTCATTAAAAATGAATATGATCATTAAAAAAAATTGCTGATGTTTTCTAAATAGATCTAATTTGTATGTTTGATCTTTGAAGAATTTAATAAAGTTTTTTACATGTACAAAAAATAAAAAAAATAACGTCAAGATAATTTAATGACAATAGCCGCCAAAGTAATTACTACGGTTACTCTAAATCCTAAAACCTACAATTTAAAGCGCTACGAAGTAAATTAATTTCTCAAAATGCAGTTTAACCAAAAAAAAAAATTAGAAAAAGGAAAAGAAACAAGCCTAATACATAGGAGGTAGTTACGGTAAATCTTAAACCCATAATATAACCGCTCCTTAATCCTCGCCAAAACCCTAACTTCTCTCTCTCTCATATTTAACTCGTGACAGTTAATGAGTTACAAACTTGCAACCTCAAGTCTTACCTCAGTTCAAAAAAGAAAAAAAAAAAGACAGAACAGTATCTTTGATCCTCTCAGATATCCTCTCTCTTGTCCTTTCTTTTGTTTTCTACGTTTACTCTGTAAGCTTAATTAGAAGCAATTAAAGCTAATTAAGTCTTACTAATCATTTATTCTTACCTCTCCTTCTGTAACTCCTCTTGATTGCTTCGCATTCTTCATTTCCTTCATCACAAGATCAGTTCATCATCTCGTTCGTCTCTATGGACTGCTTAAGCTACTTCTCCAACTCAGATTTAATCCAGCTCCAGGATTGCTTTATCCCTGATGTGGATATGATTATCCCTGAAACCGACACGTTCTTCTTCCAAGCACAACCGCAACATCAACTGCATCAGCCATTGCATCACGACGAAGCTCTTTCACCGTCTCTCTTCGGGTTTAATGATCAATTGGATCCTTTCTACGAGCCGTTTGTTCCTCCTCAAGAAATCTTTCTCCCTAACCCTAAAACCGAAGTCTTCAACGAGTCACAAGACTTAGATTTCTTCTTCCCCACGCCAAAACACCAAAAGCTCGTTAACTCCAGCTTCCATTTCAATAACACTCAAGACCCGTTCCCATGCCCTAACCCTAATCTCTTGGGTTCCTACATCACCGAAGCTTCTAACTTTTCCGAGTTTCGAGTTCCTGATTTCTCTCCGGCGTTCAAGGTTGGGTGGAGTGATCAAGACGGCACCAAGAAACCGGAGCTTTCGTCTCAGAGCATCGCAGCACGAAAGAGGAGAAGGAAAATCACAGAGAAGACTCAAGAGCTCGGAAAACTAATCCCTGGAAGCCAGAAACATAACACTGCCGAAATGTTCCATGCCGCAGCTAAATATGTCAAGTTCTTGCAGGCTCAGATTGAGATTCTTCAAGTGTCGCAGACCAAAATGCAGGTATAAATAAAACCCTAGTTAAATTCAAATATTAATTATAACCTCGCAGAATTTTCTTTCGACTAGTTTATGTTTATGCAAGATTTGTTTAATTTTGCAGCAGGAGAGTTCGAAGGCGGAAAGAGAAATGCAGTTTTTGCTTGCGTCTCAAGAAATCCAGGAGAAGCTATCGACAGAAGAAGTTTGTGTGGTTCCAAGGGAAATGCTTCAACTCCTAAAAGCCGAAGAATGCATCTTGAGAAACCCTAAGATTTCTCGGGACATTAATAAGGTGCTTTCTACAGATCTGAGGAATTAGTTTTGATTTAATCCAAAAGGTCCGATGTCCAAATCCTTAATTTTTCTGTTGTGCTGTGTCTGTTTCTCCCTTCTACTAGTTTTAAGATTTAGCTAGAGCTTAACCATTAGTTAATTTTCTTCTTAACTAATGTAAATCAGTTTGTTTTTATCCAAAAATGCTGGTACTTCTGTTTCATGTCTAAAATTTTTAGTAATAAAATGTCTTTTTGTTAATTAAGCTAGCAAGTATAATTGAACTGATGGTTTTGGTCAAACTTACTTTAACTAACAAGTAAGTGTATGATTTTGCTGCTTAAAACTATAATCACGATCGAGCTAGTTCTGCAATAAATTTTCGAAGACAAATATGCAAAAGAATTAATTAATTGTGTCAATTGTTTGCACAAAAAGGTGTAACTTATTTTTGCTTCGTGTTAGTTTTTTCCACGTCGAATCTAATTTTAAGGATAAATTGATAATCAATTCTTAAAAATAGAAAATTTTATGTTATGTTTTCCAAAATTATCACCAAAATATTAAAATTCTAAAAATACCACAAGATTAACTATTAAGGTTTAAGAAAAGTTCCTTAAAGTTTAGGAAGTGGTCCTAAATGATATAGAGACTCATCATAAACCTAAATGTATTTGTGGAAATTTTCTAAAATATTGGTATATTTAGAAGTAAAACTTATTTTTTAGTATTCTAGGGCATTTTCATAATTATATATGCTTTATTCTGATAATTTATATTTGACTGTAATGAAAAACTAAATCATAAAATTTACATTTCTCTTTGACAAAAAGAAATTACGTTTTCTATATGGGCCTGAAAGGAAATAAACTTGCGCCCAAGTGGGTAATCCATCTCAATGGTCGTAGTCGTATGACTCGTTTTGGGTATTCAAAATTGAAGTACAAACAAAAAAACATTGGGTCTTTTTTAATAGTTATATATGAACAGGTCAAAGTGAGTAACGGATCGAGCCGAGTATTCCGAGTAACATATCCACTCTTAGGACTCAATGATCTTTTTTTTTTTTATTTAGCTGTCACTTATTAAAAAAACGAACCACTAAACACTATAGTGTTGACGTGATTACTATTCAGTCAAAAATAATAATTTAGTCAATGATATGATAGACGTCAAGCTTATCCCCTCCTTTATTTCCATTTCGTAAGATGATCACTTGTCATATAGTTCTTTAAATTAACTTTTTTTTGTGTGTGTGACTCAAATAATTAGTCTTATGTGCAAACCATCGTTTTCGTAAATGCATTTTCTCTTTAATTGATTTGAGGTAACAAAGAAACTACTCTAAAAAGCTTACTGATGGTACTTGTCACTAAATTTATCATATTAGTTCTTACGTCTATTTTATTTTTATCATGTTATTTTATATTGAACGAGGTCAAAAGCACATTTGAGATCAGCCCTAATTGGTTTATATAATCCATTTATAATTTAGAAAATGGTTTACAAGTATATAAATTCATAAAGTAAATGTTAGCATTACGTGGACTAGTACGGTTAAAACAATACAATTTTATCTGATTTGTTTATAATAACACAGGTTCGCTAATAAATATTATAAACTACATGTGTCAATGGAATTTTTTAATCATATTTGAAAATTTTGACTATTGATTGGTAAGTGAGAGTTGTAAATTAACATACAGCAGTAGTAAATCATTCTTAAATTATTGATTTAAAAATTGGCATATATGTATAAAGTCGATTTTTTGTTTTTCTTCACCGTCAAAGCTCAACTCATATAAATCAGCTATAAACGCATTTCTCTACCAAAATTTTTCTACAAAGGTTCCGAATGGAGAAAGCGGATCTGGCGGAGCGGATCAGGCGGATCAAGCGGATCTGGCGGAACAAGTGCGGATTTAGCGGATCTAGCAGATTCAGCGGATTTGACGGTCCAAAATATATGTTTGAATGGTGAAAGCGGATCTAGCGGTACAGATCAAATAATTAAATTTAAAAAAAAAATTCTAAATACAAATTATAGTTTCTAAAATTCAAAACTAAAAT
>OVAY01002562.1:0-16811 GCA_900406395.1 Kernera saxatilis | reverse complement strand
AACTTGTTAATTCTTTTTTGATTACTAGCTTGTTAATTATTATTGTATTCGTCTACATAAATATGAAATATTTCTAAGGTACAACTAGTAAAATTATGTAATAAATTTCATGTCCAAATTTTTACCAGTACTATTTTTTTTCATTAGATAGTAACAACTCAACAAATTGTTATTAAATAAAGTTTTTATAAGTTTTATCTTCTATTTTTTTCTGGTCAAGATTTATTAGTTTAATCATTTACTCTTGAGAGCTTAATTCTAATAAATTTCTAATGTCCATAAAAAGAAATATTGGGCTGTTTTTCTATTTCTTTTTATCGATGGGCCTACTAAATTGGGTTTATTAACATGACTACCTGACCTAAAACTGAACATTTTGTTTTTTTTCCATATGATTTTTTCTCGACAAAAGCGTTGGTTATCTTCAATTTTATTTTATTTTCTTTCCATTTTGAGGAATTTTCTCAAGAAAATCAAAATTAATGTGGCGAAGATCAGCGTCATTTATCCTTGACGAGCGACGAAGCTCGAATTCACCTCCCATGGCAGACACCACGCGAGGCCCCTTTCAAAACCCAGATGCCATCTCCGCTTACTATCAGACCCGCGCGGCGCATCACGGTGTCATTACAAGCGACTGGCTAGCCCAAGCTCAGGCCGCCGTGGGTAGCGTCTCTGGCGAGGAGCAGCCCGTCTCAGCCGTCACTGAGCTCGGGACGGAGAAGTCATTTAACGTGATTGAGGAGTTCAACAGCTGGCGAAAGCAGCCGGATCTGGCGGAGGCCGTCGCGGCTATCCGAGCTCTAGCAGCGGTTATTCGTGCGAGCGAGGCTAGCACCATGATGGAGCTTGAAATTGAGCTAAAAAAGGCTTCCGATACACTGAAGGTGAAATCCATTTTGCAATCTGCAATTGTCAATTCATTAGTTTCGCTATCCGAATCTTGGACTTCCCTTATGTTCATTCTCGATCGATTTTCTGGGCTGTGTTGATGAAAAAACTTGTTTCTGTTCAATTTTGTCAGTCATGGGACAAAACATCAATCTCCTTGACTGCTGGATGCGATCTGTTCATCAGATATGTCACGAGAACGTCTGCTTTAGAATACGAGGATTTCAATTCAGCTAAGTCTCGTCTCCTTGAACGTGCAGAGAAATTTGGCGAGATATCTTGCAAGGTACTTCTTTTTCTGACTTCCTAGCTCAGTTTAGTAGTTTTTACATTCTAAATTAGTGAAGTAGATTAAAATCCATTTTCATAGAAGAAGAGATCTGTACATGTTTATTATTTCTGCAGGCTCGTAGGATAATCGCAATGCTTAGTCAAGATTTTATATTCGATGGTTGTACCATATTGGTTCATGGACTCTCAAGAGTTGTTCTAGAAATACTAAAGACAGCTGCACAAAACAACAAGCTCTTTCGAGTTCTCTGCACAGGTTCTCTTTTCGTAAATACCCTTTATATCTCTCTCTCTATATATAAAATCTGTGCCCTATATTTCAGCAGTCTGATATTGTTTAATCGCTATTTTCGCTTGGCTTATATTGGAACTTGAGTCGTAGCCGCTTAATGTGTTGCTTCTCAGTGTCATTTGTTTTCTTGGTTTACACAGTGGTCTGAGACATTTTGTTGCTTGTGATCTACATAATCTTGACTTGAGCACTCTTGTATTTACAATTTCGTAGCATTGGTAGCCTCTCGCTCAACATTTTTATTGAAAAATTACAGAGGGGAGGCCGGATGGAACAGGAGTTTTGTTATCGACTGAGCTATCGAAGCATGATATCCCGGTGAGACTGCTTCTTGATTCAGCTGTAGCATATAGCATGGACGAGGTGGACATGGTGTTTGTCGGGGCAGATGGAGTTGTAGAAAGTGGTGGTATTATCAACATGATGGGAACTTACCAGATTGCACTCGTCGCACACAGCATGAACAAACCGGTCTATGTTGCCGCCGAGAGTTATAAGGTAATTAAAACGGGTTTATAAGATCCAAGAGAGAGAGAGAGAGGGGATAATTCATAATGATATGAAGTTTTGTGTTTGCAGTTCGCTAGGCTTTACCCATTAGACCAAAAGGACATGGCACCAGCGCTGAGACCGATCGAGTTTGGTGTAAAAATTCCGGCAAAGGTGGAAGTAGAGAGGTCGGCTCGAGACTATACTCCGCCTGAGTACCTAACGCTCCTCTTCACGGATCTTGGTGTTCTCTCTCCCTCTGTAGTTAGCGATGAGCTTATTCAACTCTATCTCTAATTTTAACTCCTAAATTAATAACTAATTATTTCTTAATTTTGCTTCTGAGAAGTGGAAACTTCAAATTTTGATCCTAGATCTTCAAAAGTTCATGTTTGATCCTTCAAAACCTTAATTCGGTTTTTGGATTGTTTTTTTCTTTTCGATTTGGATTGGTTCGATTTATCCTGGTTAACATGCATTAAACGAACATGTCCACTGTTGACGTCATCAAACGGCCGTTGACATTGTATTGTAATAATCCCATGTCACGTTGAACGCATCTAATTTAGTGTAATAAGATAATATATTTGATTTTCTCAACGGTGTTTCTAAAGTGTGTGCTAATCTTCTCCTCTTGGAAAATAGTCTTATCTAAATTTTTGATGATGAAGTGAGTTGTGCAACCGGCAATATCCGATTTCTCAATTCTAATCGCTTGAAAACTGGAGATTGACTTCAACAGAAAATAGTCTTTCACAATACATGTTGTAATATAGTATAAAAATCCATATCATAATTATTAATGAACTTGAACCTCCATAGTCCATATATAAGAAATATATAAGATTCAATATCCGCCGGAAACAAAATTGTTTCAATCTTAAACTTGAAACCATTAGTTAACTTAGCTAAACGAATTTAAATCATTTAGATAAACATATATATATATGTAACGCCAAAGTGTACTATATTAAAGAAACCACTTTCATTGTCTACGATTTTGAGACACAAACGGAACCCCAAACTCTAGATATCCATCGTTACCTGCATAACCTCGATCGTTCCTAGCCGTCAGATTTTCATCCGGCGTTATCCAGTCAATCGTAGCCATCGGATTCTGAAATGCCGGAGCATTCATTTCAACCGTCCGATCACCACCCATCTCGCAGATCCTTGTCCACAAGTTCTCCCTTAAACCACTCAACCCCTTCATGTACTCTTCCATCTCCTCCTCCGGCACACTCTCCACCGCCCTCTCCCACCACATCAGACCGTCGTCCTCCTCTGCTCCGGCTGCCACGTCACCGCCGGAATGTGACCTCAGCATCACCGGAGTCTAACGCAAGTACTTTTCGATGAGTGTGTCCACGTTACCAAACGAGTAGACCTTTTTGCAACGTGAAAACGTTATGATACCAATCTGGGCGCCACAGAGGACGCTTAATTCGGCCGCTTTTTTGAAAAGCCCGCTTCGGCGTTTCGAAAACGTCACTTGCCGTCTGTTCTCCGATGTGATCTCCTTGATCTCTATCTTCTGTCGACCTCTGGTGGTTTTAGGGTTTATTAGTTTCGTCTCTTTTTCTTGCTTGACCGGAAAGTTAGGGCTTTGAAGGGGGTTTTGTTCCGTCGATGGCAAGCAAGTGGTCGATGAGGCTTCTCCGTCCTCCATATTGGCGACAAGAATAAGAGATGATGATTATGAGATCACAAAGAGTTCTTTGAGTAAAAAATATTCCGATTTATATTTGTATCATAGTTTCGAAGTGAAAAAGGAAGTGTTGCCTCTTCATAATATATGTTAATTGGGGTATTAAATGCACGTCCCAATAATCTAACTTTCTTTTTGGAATGATTCCATAAAAACCAAAGTTCGCTTTTTTAATCTAAGTTTCGTGATATTATTTCCCAGATTTACGAGATATACTTACCCCTTTCTGCTTTACATGTTTGTTATTAAAAAAACTAATGACGATGCTAGTATATAATCAATCAAATATATGCATATCAAATATCAATATTTATTGTCAAAGAAGAGTATAGAGAATTACAAAGTGGTTGCCACATGAAAGGTTCGTCCACGAATCTTATTTCGTGGCCATTGTGAATATATAATTCCGTTTTACTTTATTTTTACCACTCAAGATATTAATTAGTCTTTAATTAACCACTAAACAATATATATATATATATATATATGTATATATATGTGTATATGTACTAGCTTGTTGACAAAGATTAAAAGCAAGGTTGATAGATTAATTAAGATTTGAAAAATGATTAGTGGAGAAAACCATGGGTTAATTAGTCAGTATTAAAAACTACTTCTGGTTTCAAAATTAAATGCCATAGCTAACAACGACATACCCCTATAGCTAGGTTAACAACTAGTATTACATTATAATTAATTAATTTTATATGTTAAGTTGTTGTAATTAACAACTGTTATATATTTTCATCGAATTTATTCCATAAAGGTTTATAAACTAATCACAATTCACAAATAACCCCTAAACACATTGACTAAAATCGCATGTCGACCTCTTGAGAGGTGAGTAAGCAAGCAAGCCAATGCCAATAAACTACAATTTTTTGTTCTTCAGGAAAGTTGTAAAAGTTAAATAGATCATTTGGTAGATATATGGCGGCCATATATAAAAAAAACTAGTATAAATCCGGTAATTAATTGAACTAATGTAATAAAATAGATTGTTGTATAACTATGTGGTTGTGGATAATTAAGTACGTTATTTCATATTAGTCGAGTATAGAAATTGATTTTTTCTCTTTGTTGAATGGTAAATGTGGAATTCGTATGGTAATTACTGCATCTAAATTAAGGTAGAAAATTTGGTTATCCTACCATATTAGAGTTGGTGTCTCCAATCTTGCAACACGCCAACAAGTAACTCATCTAAATAATTATGATTTTTTTGAATCTTTGGCCATATATCATGTTCGGATCGAGAGCTAAAACAAGTTAAAAATTTGCCTTAATATTAGGTCAAAATTACATTTCAAAAAGGTCAAGAACGAATATATTTTACAATATGATATGACGCATTAAATTGGATAGATAGAAACCACCGTCATTAAAACTCAAACATACAGTGACAAAAAAAAAGAAGCTCAAATATACGATTCATTAATGTAAGATATGATTAAAGATAAGATCGAATATTACATATCCGATTCATAACTCAGCTAAATGCAGATCATTGCAGTGCCAAACCTTGTTAGATATTTTAAAATTTAGTAAATATCTAACCTTGTAGATATTTTAATTTACAACGGACCCACGCCAAGGGTATAACGGTAAATTGGCAAATGCCCACTAGACCCATTGTCGTTTCGAGGAACACGCGTAGTCGTTTTGCATATAAGAGAGTGCTAAGAAGCAAAAAAGAAAAAACACATAACCACCTTCAACAATTGCGAAATTGTACTTCGACCCCCAAAACTTTTGAATTATTTTATTCATACCCTCGTTTAGTTCTGAGAAAATGTGCGGAGGAGCTATAATCGCCGACTACATAGCGCCGTCGCGGCAGTCGGGTTCCGATCAGTTGAAGAATGCGAGAGCTGGGAAGTCTTCCTGGAGACACGATGACGTCGTTGACTTGACATTCGACGAATTCGAGGGAGATTTTCAGGATTTCGATGAATTCGAATTGGGCAATGATGAAATCTGCGGATTTTCTACGGGCAAGCCGTTCTCCTCAACTCGCAAACCTGCTTGTAAGTTACTCGGATTCGATTCTTTCGTTCTTTTGATACTGTCAGTGTTCGATTTTTAGGGTATGGACTTGGAATCGAAATTGTTAATGTCTATGATTCCAAGTTGAAACAGTGAATTGGTTTATAAGACTGTTGTTGATGAATTAGAGTTTTCTGGGGGGTTTTGTTCATCGTTTGGTTCTGTGTCTCAAATCTCTGAATTCTTTGTTCATGGCTAGGCTCAGCGTCGAGCAAAGTAGATGGGAGGAAGAAGAAGACTAGTCTGTACAGAGGAATTAGGAGACGACCTTGGGGGAGATGGGCGGCTGAGATTCGTGACCCAATCAAAGGAGTTCGAGTCTGGCTTGGGACTTTTAACACAGCAGAAGATGCAGCAAGAGCTTATGATCTTGAGGCTAAGAGAATCCGAGGAGCCAAGGCCAAGCTCAATTTCCCAAATGAATCTTCATCATCATCCTCTAGAAAGCGTAAAGCCTCACCACAACCTCAGGCTAAGGCTCTGGAACGGATAGAAGAGAACCATGAGGCTGATCTTGGTGGATTAGCAGTGGCTAGCTCAGTGTCTAGTAGTAGTTGTCTTGATTTCCTGTTGGAGGATGATAATGAGGACACGCTTCAGGTCAATACACAATGGCTCCAAGATGGCATCATGGGCGATGCTGAGAAGAAACAGAAAGGTTCTGATGGTGAAGCCAATGTGAATGCTCTGCTTTCGGAAGAGCTTCTAGCTTTTGAGAACCAGACCGAGTGTTTCTTCCAGATACCGTTTATAGAGGGGGGAAAACGTGATTCCTCGACATCTCTGAGCAGTATCTTTGATGGAAGCAATGACATAGATCTTTGGTCCTGAATGGTTCTATTGAGCAAATGACATTAGTTCTTGTTCTGCATGTGTGTAGCGCGAGTGTCTTGAATTGTTGTTCTTCTCACTTATCAATGTCAAGAGCCTCTTTTTTTTGTTTTTTAACTCAACTTCAAATTTCTTTAGAAGATAATGGAGGACAGAAATTAAGACCACCGCAAGATTCAGGGAGTCATGTTGCAATTGATCAGAATGTAGAGCATTGTTGTAAAGAACCAGAAGCTCAATTTATGTTTGTGATAATGCGAACGAGATAGATAATAGTAGAAATTCCATTAAAAAAAAAGTGCAAAACAGAATAATCTAAGTGTTTTGTCTCGAGAGAAGAAGTGAGAAGAAAAAAAAAACAGTTACGGTTCGATAACTCTTCAATCCCAACAGTAACAAAAAACCATGTCTATAACCATTAACCATTGTAAAGGCTATCAACTTTACTCCCAACCAGAAGCTGGAGCAGTTGGGGGTGGCACGGCCGTGTCCCATCCACCTTCTGCTGCTGGAGCAACTGGAAAAGACAACACACACAAACAAACCATTAAAATCAAGATTGCGGATTAAGAGAGATCCAGAACCAAAATAGGGTTTCCGATATCTGTCAAAAACTCACCGCCAGAATCGCTCCAAGAAGCAGCAGCAGGAGCAGCAGCGATTGGCTGCTGGGCTTCTCCTGGCCATGCAGCATCAGGGATCGCAGCGGTGGTCCATTGGTCTCCACCAACCATTCCGTATTCAGGAGCAGGTAGGCCAAAGTCTGTCTGAGGGGCAGCTTCGTCCTCATCCTCTGGCTTAGCCTCCTCAGGCTCCCTGTAGAAGAACAAGTCGACCTGCACAGCACAACATATGAAGAAGTCAAACACAAAACAGGAACAGTAGAAATGAATTGACGACCACATAATCAAACTCTTCTATGCTGGACAATGTAAGCCTTTGCAAGAAGGAAAAGAGTTTCAAAAATGATATTCCTCTTACCATGACATCCCACTTCTGTGCAGGGCGGATGGTTCCACGCATCTGAAGGACCATGCGAGCAAGAAGCCAGAAAAGACAACCAATGCTGTGCTTTCCCTTGTTGTTGGCAGGGATACCGATGTCCACAAATCTCATGGGAGAGTCTGTGTCACAGAAAGCAATGATGGGAATGTTTCCCAAAGCACCTTCCTTGATGGGCTGCAACACACACAAGAGGTTAATCCAAGTCAAGACATAACATAATCATCAGTTGTATTAGGATAAAGACTCATCAGTACAAATTTTATAAAAGAGTTTACCTGGTGGTCGGTTCTTGGGTCTGTAAGAATCAGCAGCCTGGGTTCACTGAATGAGGTTTGCATCTGATTGGTGAAGGTACCAGGAGTGTGCCTTCCAGCAATGGCATTGGCTCCAGTGTACTGAGCAAACTTCAGGACAGCTCTCTGACCATAGGGCCTAGCTGACTGAACAATGATGTCCTGTGGGTTCTCAATAGCAACAATAACTCGAGCAGCCATCTGCAGCTTGTCCCATGTTTTGCCGAGATTAAAAATGTAAATACCTGAGAAAGAAAAAACACTTCAAAATTAAAGTGCAATTCTCTGCATTTAGCAGTGTGGAGGAAAAAAAGGGAGCAGAAAGTAAGACCATATAAAGCAGAAGAGTTCAAGGCAAATCAAATCAAACAGAAGTAAAAACACTACTCAAAATGAGTAACAAAAACAAATACTAGTACCCATACAGTCAAAAATCAGTCAAATCGTTTAACCAAAAATTGATAAAAGAACAGAAACATAGCTTCCATTGGCTCAATTTCCTCATTCATAAGCTTAGAATCAAGGAAAAATAAATGAAACCCGAGTCCTACTCATTTCTTTATATACACCAAAACCACTCCTGTGAACAAGAACACCATAGAAGACACAAAAACCATCCCTTTTGTGGTTATCTACACTTATTAATAATAGACGAAGTGATAACAGAAATGCGTTTGAACATTTTTTTGTTTAGATCCGTGGTGGCGGCTAAAGTCTACTTTGACGATAAAAGTGTGAGGAACTAAAAACAACCATCTAATCCAAAACACATCAAAAACAAAGCTGCAGGAAACAGAAATAGATCATAAACAACCAAATGTGAAAAAAAATTCAAAGCACACATAAACATACAATCCCTCCATATCAACACAGAATCTCAATGCTCATATCATCCATATACGCACATACATATATATAATGAATACATAAGTGAACAAAATAAACACGAGAAATTTACCGTCGTTGCGTCTCTTGAAGACGTAACGCTCCATCTGGTAATTGCAATTTTTGGTTCCAAGGTGAACCTCAGCAGCACACATCATCCTGATGTCAGCTTCTTTCTGGGAAAGCTGTCCCGAGCTAGCAGATCCGTTAGTCGCCATTTTGTTTCTCTCTTCTTCTTCTCCGGGAACCTAATCGCCGAGATAAGCTTCTGCAGTGGAAAATCACACAAGAGAGGCGAGGAAACTAAAGAGCCGCGAGGGAGAAGGCAATTTATCAAGCAAAAAAACCCTAGTTCGTATAAAGTCTGTTTTGCCCTTGTATTTACCCTCGTAAATATCAAAGACCCTGGTAGATTTCTCCGAGCTTGTAAATTTAACATTTTTACTGCTGATCAAACCGAACTTAACCAATAATCACTGGTTTAATTTGCGGGTTGTGTTTCTTAAACCGAGCTCCAAGTGTGTGCACAATCTTGACAGCAAAAAGATATCTCTCTCTGACTTCGTATATTTTTTTGTTTTTTTGGCTACTTTGAAGTTAGAAGAACCCTAACTATTTCGTATATTTCTTTCCCTTTCTTGTTCGATCTCATCTACTTCAAATATTTTCCAACCTGTGTTCGAAAGTCTTGGGTTTGTGAATTTGGAGTTAGTTGTTTGATGATCTTCTCCGAAACGAGCTCATAAGGTTTCAATTTCCTACTTCTTGCGAAATTCTCTTATTAGTTTTCTTCAATTTTCGGGCCTCCATTCATTTTTGTCGTTTTTTTGGCAGTACCCAGACGGGGTTGAGCTTGATCTCTGAAGAGAATTGATGGGTGTCTCGTTTAAGATTTCGAAGGTTGGCAGAAAGTTCCGGCCTAGGATTTCTACTGAATCGGCTACTCCTGATTCTCCAGAACAGCTGAATTCAAAAGGAATCGTTCTATCAGGGAAAGCAAAGGTATATACTGAGAATGTTTCTAAATTTTAGCGCTGAAAATTCGGTAATCGTTTGTTTCCTAATCAAATTCTGATTTGGGAAGTTGAAACCATAGTGAAATATGATTTTAAGGAAATTTCCGCTGTGAATTAGTGATCTTACATCACTGTGAACGATGGATCGAGGAAAAAAGAGTTATACGATGTTGCCGTGTATTATAGATTGCCAAGTTTATTCTGTTTGATTCAGGCCACTGTTGAAAGCCATGCTGGTGATGTTTCTGTGTTTTCGCAGCCATCTTTGCCTGATGTATCTCCAGGTTAGCATATCAACCACTTCGACACCATCATGTTTTGCTAATTTCGAGTTATGTTAAATTGAGTGCATTTGTTTTCTATGCAGAGCATGAAATTTCCTTCACATTGAGCCTCTATCCGAATGGTTACTCTATAGGAAAACCCTCTGAGGTATGTTTAGTACAACTTCATGTACTGAGAGTCTATATGAGTTTCTTAATCCTATAGTTTTTGTATTTGATTTTAAACCCTTCACATCTGACAATTGTTAATTTCTTAGAACCAGGCTATGCAACAGACATCCTTTCGAGATGTTCCAAAGGTCTTACATCCGTATGATAGGGCAGCAGAGAGTCTACTTTCGGTAAATATTTTCGCATGAGGAAAAATAAAGGGATAAATCATATGAACCTTGTTATGTTACTTGATTAAAATATGTAACTAAAGTTTTGGTGGATGAATTCAAAGTACTTGGAAAGTAATTTTGACTTTTTGTTAATTAATGAGAGCCACTAGATCTGTATTCTTAGTTGTTGGTTAAGGTTTTTGCTCCAAAATTTTCTGAAATCTCTATTATGGCCGTCTGTTTTCAAGAATTTATTTTGAGTTGTAACAGTTGGGATCTTATGCCAGTGTGTATGTTATTATCTGTTCGTAAATTTAGTATAAATGAAGGTGACGTTTATTTTCTTGCACTCGTTCGACCCAAATTAATCTTTGACTGCCCTGCACTACTTGCTCGAATTTCGTTAGTTTCATTTTCAAGTTATCATTCCACTGAGTAAATATTTTCAATTCCTGTGGATGTTAAATAGGCTATTGAGGCTGGCAGACTTCCTGGGGATATTTTGGAAGATATACCTTGCAAATTTTTGGATGGGGTGGTCATATGTGAGGTGAGTTATCTGCAGTAATTTATTTGAATAGAGCCTTCCATAACCTGCCATCTAGTCAAATTAATCTAGCAGTCCCAAATGGTCGTTCCAAAAACTAAGAAAGAAATTCCTTAAGCCTTGAGAATTAGTTGTAATCACCATGGTTCTAGTTCCTGCTTTGTCTTCCATAAGTTCTCGGAAACAGTCCATTCACAAAAATCTCTGTAAATTTACTTGAACAAAAATTATCTTAACTAATCGAGATAGCCAAAAAAAAAGATTTCTGTCGTGAACGTGTTATAAGTGCATGGGAGTTTGACTTCCAAACTTATTTGTACCTTTTTCTAGGCAGATCCATTATTTGATTGATAGTGGGTTACTCGTATTGTGTTTACCGTGAGGTTCTGAAACACGTTGGAGTAATTGGAATCAAAAGAAACCATAAAATAACCTAGTTTTGTCATTCCTCTAATTGACTGCTCAAGTATCATCTTACATGGCAGCGTGTTTTCTTAAATTTTTGGTACATGCTATTATAGGTGCATGACTATCGGAAACAAACCCCAGAGCAAGTCTCTCCCGTGATAAATAAATTGCGCCTTAAGATGTCGCTTGAGAATGTGGTGAAAGATATTCCATCAATGTCAGACAACACATGGACATATGGTGATCTCATGGTAATCACGGTTGCTCTTGGATGATAGGTCGTATATCTGACAACTGAAACTATTTATCTTCTGTACTGATCCTTACATTAACTGTAGGAAGTGGAATCCAGAATATTAAAAGCCCTACAACCTGAACTCTGTCTGGATCCTGTACCCAGACTTGATAGGCTGAGTAAAAACCCTGTGTCTGCTAAGGTAATATCTCACTAAAAAGACTGCTTGTGCTTTCTCGTCTCAGTTACTTTTATAACGTCTAAAATGGTTTTGTTTCTACTCCACAGCTCGATTTGTCTCTTTCTACTTTGCGGAGAAAGAGATTAAGGCAAATAACAGAAGTATCAGTTATGTCTCAGAACAAGATTCATGGGAAAAAGGTTTGCATTGATCGTCTTCCTGAAAGTTCAGAGCGAGGAAATATGCCAGGACATTTGTTAATGCAGCAAAACCATAACAACCAGGCTATTCAAAATCCTGGTACTAATATGCTGGCGGGATTGAGAACTCAGACCTTGCAAGATGCGCCAAATTCCTCACTGCCCTTGGTACCACCTCATCAACAAAGGTACTTGGGAACTGGAAATATAAGAAACATGCAGGATCAAGGACCAAATTCTGTCAGTGTCTCTGGAGCGTCACCTGGAGGACTTGATGTGATGTTGTCTTATCCCTCTGATAATATGAACCCCGGTACATCTTTCCATAGAAAGAGAGAAAGTCAAGAAGGAGAAATGTCTTCTATGCCTGGTTTGAATAAGCGGACAAGGGTTTCACACATGGGTCCTGATGGGGTTCCACAGCAACAGTTAGGGCAACGCATGGATAGCCTTCATGGAACCGATACAAATTGGAAAAATGCGCTTCTACAACAACAAGAGATGCTAGGCAGAAGCATTCAATATCCCAATGCAAGTATTCAGAGGTTTTCACCCCAGCAAATTGAAGGGGCTATGAATCAGGAAGGTGGTCCCATGCAATTTCCAGCTTCACAACAGGGGGCAATGCGATACACTTCGAAAGAGGAGCCATTTGAGACTGCTAAAATTGATAGTAATATCCGAAACAATATGCCGGGGGTGGGAAGTGATGCAAATGATTTGGATCCGCGTATTCAGTCAAGGATGCCCCATAATGGATTCATGAGATCAAACTTCCCTCAATCAAACTGGAATGTTAATCCTGGCCAGCAGATTGAAAAAGACCCAAGAAAAGAAGAACAATTCAGTAGAAGGATATCGGCTCAAAGTCCTCGTTTATCAGCAGGTGCTCCACCACAGTCCCCACTTTCATCGAAGTCGGGTGAGTTTTCTGGTGGTTCAATGGGGACCCACTATGGAGCAGTTGCAGCAGCTCAAAAGGACAAAGCTGTTACTTCTATTCCTGCTATTGGTGCTACTCAGTCAGTGGGTTCTAGTGCTAATGATGCTATGCAGCAACGGCAACACCAAGCCCAAATGGCTGCAAAACGGAGGACGAATTCTCTTCCTAAGACACAAGTTATGAGCACTGTTGGTTCTCCTGTTAGTGTCAATACTGTGAGTGTCCCAGTTAATGCAAGGAGCCCGTCAGTAGGAACCCAAACTTTGGGCGATCACGCAATCCTCGACAGATTTTCAAAGATTGAACGAGTTGCTGCAAGGTATGAATTCTATAAAACCTGTTTTTTTTTTTTATTGGTCAAACTATAAAACCTGTTTAATTGAAGTTATTCCCATCAGAATTCTTCTTTATGCGGCTAGTGGTTTACTTTGAAGTATATAACAGCTATAGTTGAGAAACGCCTTTTTACGATCTGACTTTCACACATGTGATACTTCTCCTTCTTCTGATTCTGGCTTTACACTAGAACATTGTCCGCCTTGTCCCACTCTCCTTATCTCACTGCACTTATACAAATCAATAATGTTGGCTGGTGCATGAACAAGTTTTTGATGCTGTATGTCATCGATTTTATTTTTTGTTGGTTGATCCAGTTTTGTAATTTATTTCTAGGTACCAACTAAACTGCAAAAAGCATAAGGTGGATGAGTACTCTCGAAGACCTCGCTCGTATGCTCAACAGTCCCTGATGGTTTGTTTTTCGAACCTGTCTAACAACGAGGACTTCAAAGACGAGGACAAAGCATTATCAAAATCTATTCTTGGTGGCAGTATGAATACATGCAAGACGAGAGTCCTGAACTTTGTCCGGGTAGACCGTGTAATGCAAGGTCTGTTTTCTTTTCGAACCAGATATCTGGCGATTGGTATTTTCTTTATTTGATTGACTCTGACTCTGACTCCGGCATCTTTTCAGGTACTGTGTCTTCCTTAGTCCCTAGAATAAGAACAAGACTGGTGATGTCAGAGAAGCCCGTCGACGGGACAGTAGCATGGTATCAAGGGGACATAGATGATGGTGATGTTTTTCCGGCTGAAGACCATCTCTTAGCGTTACCCAATACTGTAAGTTCACCAGAAATTTGACAGTTATCAAACTCCCCCTGCATTCTATTTTGATCAGCAATATATCTTCAACTTGCATGCTCTAACGTTCAATGTAATGCAGACTTTACATTCATCAATGTTTATTGGTTGTTGGGCCATGTTCTTGGGGTTTATGTCACTGTTGTGAGTGCTTTGTGTAATTTTGAACATGGTTGGTTTATGGATACATCTCTCTTGTTAGTTGCTTCTGCTTGTTTCTCCTTCTCATCCAATGCGATCAAAAGGGGATGACTAATTGATGATTAATTGTTCTCTGGAAATTATGCTGACTTGCTTATTTGTCCTCACTTTGTCACAGCACATCGCCGATCTACTTGCTGCTCAATTTAAATCACTGGTATTTCTCGAATTCTGAATCGGTTATATCAAGTTCCGGTTCTAAAAAAAGGCTCCTTACAGATTTGACTTATATGCTTATGCAGATGGCCCGTGAAGGATACATCATGGAGGAACATACTCAGGCAAAGCCGAATCGTGGGGATGCTGGCCCAAGCAGCAGCCAGCCGAATTCTGCGGGTGGTTTTCCAAGAGGCAACTCTGCAAATGATATGCAACAGTATGGAGAAGCAGTTGCAGGACAAGCGTCTGGTGAGGCATCGAAACAGGGGAATGCTGGAAGTGCGCCTATTAACTCAACCCAAAATATTCTTGCAAATGCAAGGATGCTTCCTCCGGCAAATTCTCAAGCCTTGCAAATGTCTCAAGGACCGCTGTCCGGTGTCTCCATGCCTATGCAACCACAACAGCTTGACCCACAACAGTCAGCACTACTGTCATCACAGCTACAGCAGAAAAATCAACAGTCCATGTTTACACAGCAACAGCATCCACAAATGCAGAGACCATCCATGATACTGCCTACAAATACGCTATCAGCTATCAACTCAATGAGCCAGAGCTCTGGTATGCAGCCGGGTGGTCAGATGGCCAACAAGCATTCGCCTCATCAACTGCAGATGTTACAGCACCAGGCGGCAATGCAGAGGAAGATAATGATGGGGCTGGGATCAGGTGTAGGCATGGGTATGGGTATGGGAATGGGAAGCATGGGCAACAGTATTGCTGCACTCGGAGCTTTAAACAACCAATTGAATATGGCAGGAAGAGGGATTGGGGGAACCGGAATCTCATCATCAATGTCTGTTCCTGGCATCGGTAATATGGGCCAGAACCCAATGAATCTGAATCCAGCATCAAATTTGAATGTTATAAGCCAGCAAATCCGATCTGGTGCATTAACACCACACCAAAACGCTCTGTTTACAAATATTAGGCTGGGCATGGCGAATCGAGGAGGTGTAATGGGTGCTCCCCAAGCCGGGATAAGTGGTGTGTCAGGTGCCAGGCAGATGCACCCCAGCTCAGCTGGTCTTTCCATGTTGGATCAGAATACATTAAACCGAGCTAGCTTGCAGCGTGCTGCTATGGGTAACATGGGCCCACCTAAACTGATGCCTGGAATGAATCTTTACATGAATCAACAGCAACTCCAGCAGCAGCAACCCCAACAACAACAGTTGCAGCATCAGCAACAGTTACAGCAGCCTATGTCTCAGCCACCTCAGCAGCTAGCTCAGTCTCAGCAGCAGCAGCTACAACAACATGAGTTGCCTCAACAACCACAGCAGCAGCAACAAGCAATAGCCTCCCCTCTTCAGTCTGTGCTATCACCACCCCAAGTAAGCTCGCCATCAGCTGGAATTAGCCAGCAGCAGCTGCAACAGTCCAGTCCCCAGCAAATGAGCCAGAGAACTCCAATGAGTCCCCAGCAAATGAACCAAAGAACTCCTATGAGTCCCCAGCAAATGAATCAAAGAACTCCTATGAGTCCCCAGATAAGCTCGGGTACGATGCATCCCATGAGCACCAGCAACCTCGAGGCTTGTCCAGCGAGTCCACAGCTAAGTTCTCAGACACATGGATCTGTTGGTAGCATCACCAATTCCCCAATGGAGCTTCAAGGTCCCAAAAACAACTCTGCTGGTAATAATCCCTAATCAAGAAATCTATGACCTGGTAACAAAAGTCATTTATCTTGAGGAACCTTTGCTTCAAAACATGAGTTGTAATCTAACTTAGGTACACGCATTAGTTCACAGTTTTAACTTTTGCTTGTACATTGAACTTTTGAAATTAAAATTAGAGTCATGACCTGTGCCTGTGCCTGTAGAGAAAGTAAAGAATCTCTTGTGCTTTGCAAGTGAAAGTGCCATTTTTATTACGTTGTTGATAATTGTAACCACTGTCTGCTTCAGGCTATTAGAAGATTTTGTTAAACCTCGATCTGTAAAACTTTTTTTTTGTTATGAATTTTTTTGTACTTGTTATTATATAATAAGATTTTAATATGTTATATTCACCATTCGGATTCAAACCAATATATAATACAACAAAAAAAAAAAAAATATATATATATCTATATATAATATACTTTAATAATTTCGTTAGTAAATAAAAAAGGAAAAAAATATAATCATATAAATGTCACATGAATTATACAGGGAAAATGTTTTGTCTAGTTATGAAATTAAATTAAACAAGAGCAGCGCTTTCACAAGTTGATTTGATATGTCAAATAAAAAGTAATGGACCAGATTCAGTGTAAAGGCCACTAATAATTTTCAACTTGGTAATAGAAAAACACATTTATTTCTTATTTCATCCAACTTGTAATTCTGTTAACCCTATAAAGTTTTAGTCGTGGATAACATGATTTTAGTTTCTGTACAAATATATATATATATATATATATATATATATATATATATATATATAT
>OVAY01002561.1:0-16814 GCA_900406395.1 Kernera saxatilis | reverse complement strand
CGTGTTTTCCATTCGGGTTTTCAAGTTTTGTGACTAAATTACCCTTAATGAATCAATTGATTTGTTCTATTTATCAATGGCATATCATGTAATAACTTACAAAATAAGTCCAAAATATTAAACGACTGCTCAAATAATAATAGAGTTTTTTGCATTGGAAGACACTTTTGTCTAAACAATTTGCTTCCCTAGACACTTTATGCTACTAGAGCACTTATTGCTTGTGCTAATACTCTTTTACCCTCAACTATCTAATTGGAATATTTACTACACTCAAATAATTATCTTTCTCACCTTTCTCACTTTTCTCACCTTTCTCACATTTCTCACATTTCACCGAGTTTTATCTTTTACTTTTTCCAAACCCAAACCCTCGACGGCGGCGAGAGAAACCCTATTTCGACATTTCCGTTTAATTCCCTCCGTCGGAAACCTCATCTAAATCGTTCAATTCAACATTTCGGCTCCGGCGAAATCCCTCTCTCTGCGTTTTTGGCGTTGTTCAATCGAAAAGCAAACTCTAGGAGCTTTCAATGGAAGTTTTCTCCCGTCTTTCCCCATAAAATCCGTCGGAGTTCATTTGTTTTTAAACCTCCTATTCTAAGCGAACCCAACTAAACCGCCGACAATGGAAGGTACACATTTATGTAGATTTTTCATAAATCTAGGTTTTTTCTTTACTACTTCCTGTTTGGATTGTTGAAGGTTTCATTCGCTTGATTCCGTTTTGGTGGGTCAAAATACGGAATGCTAGTGCTTCATTTTCTTTGTTTGCGTTGTGAGCTAATTACGCCATAAACCCCTTGCAGAACCAAAAATTGAATTTAATCATCAGCTCCCCCAGAGGCTATTCGCAACTGATCAATTCCCGGTAGCAAGATTGAATGTATACTCCAAACCTGACACCCTCTCCTTCATTCGCACACAACTGGAAGGCACTCCAGAGTTTGAAACAATCTGTAACTCCTGTTTCGGCAAGCTATTCGACATTCCTGTAAGCAGATGCCCTTACTCTTGCAAACTCATCCATTCCCTATTGTCAAGACAGCTTGTTACCAAAAAGAAGTATGAGTTGTGGACGGTGTTCGGTGGTCAGCCACTACGATTCTCTCTCGCTGATTTTGGCATCATTACTGGGCTCTCTTGTGGTGAGTTCCCCGAAGGATACGACCCTGACTGGCAACCTTCCGTTGATTTAGGTGAGCAGTCGTTTTGGAAAGAATTAATTGGAGACAACCCCAGAACTACCTTGGGTGACATTTCACATCTGCTTAAATCAACACCCCAGATGCCTAGCTGGAGGAAATCTGCACCACAAAAAATAGTTTAATCCTACGGTCACTATTACATGTGACATAACTGAACCAGATTTCTCCCTCTAACTAAACACCAATCTCAAATATCTCGTTAAAGGGCACAACTGTCATTAAAAAAAAACAGGAAGCCAAAAACTGCCCAAGTTGTCGAAAGTGTCTCTGCCACAATTTTAACTTAAAAAAGTGCCCTTACATGCAACGCACTCATAATAATATAGAGATTTCAAATACATTTCATATCATCTTAACCAAAAATGTTGAACTAAGGGAACGAGTAATAAATTTAATTAGTTCGGAAAATTAAGGGTATAGTTGGAATTTCGTATAAATTGAAATAGCAAAGCCCTAGAAAATTGACAGAATATAAAAGACACCAAGCGGCGGTTTTTTCCTTTTGGTCAATCGTGCTCCCCTTCCTCTCGATCTCTCTCCGCCGCACAGATCCAAGACATTTTGGTCTCTGACTCATCGCCGGCGAAAATGGTGACGGCTAAGAAAACGGTGCGTCCCGTTCTCTCTCTCACTCTTCAAAGTTTTTATTCTTTTTCATCATCTGGGTATCGTTTTCGATGTCTAAATTATGCTTCTGGGTTTATCCTTAATTGCAGAAGAAGTCTCACGAGGGTATCAACAGCAGGTTGGCTCTTGTAATGAAGAGTGGGAAATACACTCTCGGTTACAAATCCGTCCTCAAATCCCTCCGTGGCTCGAAAGGTAATTTAGTCGAACAGTTGGTGTGTATATCAAAGTGCTTTAGATTTTGTAGCTGGTTTTTAGCTAATTCTGGCTTTGCTTATATTCGAAGGGAAACTAATTCTCATCTCCACCAATTGCCCACCGTTGAGAAGATCGGAGATTGAGTATTACGCAATGCTCGCCAAAGTTGGTGTCCACCACTACAATGGAAGTAAGTTCCTTTCTTCTTCTGAGCTGTGCAGAGAGTCCTTGTCTCCTTGTTTGAATCTAGGTATCATTAGGCTTCGTAAGAGAAAGTATAATGGTAAGTAGACTAGAGTGTAAACATCTGCTTGCCATTAAGTTGATGAGGAAAGTATAATTCGAACTTCGAAGTAAAGTGTTGATTTTTTCCTAGATCACGATTCCTCTTTCTTTGTGTAGAATGTTTGGTGTCTCTGTTTGTGTTCATTACAAATTACAGAAGTTACACCCTTACATAATTCAAAGATCTCACCAGTTCCCAAACTGATTGTTCTATTGGTATAATCCATGATCTAGGATATCAGTTCGTTTCGGAGATTGATAGTCTGATATTTGCTCGTGTTTCGCAACTTGATCCGAAATGGTGTTTTAATACCTCCTCTGCTAATTATTCTATTCAACATAGTTTCCTGTTTGAAGAAACACAATCATGAAGACTCATTCATCCATTATTCCTGCTGTATTTTTTTTGCTTGACTGTGTTTTTTTTCTTCTCTCCATCTTAATGGGATTTCAGATAACGTTGACCTGGGTACAGCTTGCGGAAAGTACTTCCGTGTGTCTTGTCTGAGCATCGTTGATCCTGGTAAATGAACAAAACTAGCTATAACGACCTGCTTACAAACTCACCAACTTTAGTATATATATATATATATATTGTTGGTTCTTCATCGATCTATCTACTGTCTAAAACCCTACTAATGATTTTATCTTACGACTGGTTTCAGGTGATTCTGACATTATCAAGACAATTCCGGGTGATCAGTGATACAATTTTCGATTTTAATTTTCTCGGACTTTTATCCATTTTTGTATTTGAGCCTGTCGAGAATTTTATTAGCAAAAGACATTGCGTTTCTTTTTTTTGCAAAAATTCTGATGTTAAAGGACAGATAAGAAAATTTATTATTTACGTTTCTATTAGTTCCGTAATTATGGTTTTGATCTCTGCTTGGTCAATATTTATAGTTTTAGCTTGCAATTGATTAATATTTATGTTTTTATCCTTCGTTTATTTTGTAATTATTGTTTTATATTTTCATTGTTCTGTATTTATGAGGTTTACCCTTCGACTGTTCTAGAGTTGCGGAGTTGCCCTCCGTTAATTTTCTAAATAAGGTTTTATCCTTTGGTTGTTTTGTATATGCGTATCGTTTTCGGTTTGTTTTGTAATTATCGTTTTGGCCTCTGAATGTCTCATATTTATGTTTTTTCCTATGGAAGTTCTTTATTTACAAGTTAGTCCTCTGTTTATTTTGTAATTATTGTTTTGCCCTTTGACTGTTCCATTTCTTTCTGAACTACCTTCTGACTGTTCTATATTTGCGTATTGGCCCTTGGTTTATTTCGTAATGATTGTTCGTCCTCTGACTGTCCTTTATTTGTGTTTTTACTCTGACTGTTCCGTTTTTGCGTATTTACCCTCGGTTTGTTTCTTAATTATTCTTTTGTCCTTGATTTGTTTCGTAATTATTGTTTCGCCCTCAGTTTATTTCATAATTATTGTTTTCCCTTCTGACTGTCCCATATTTATGTTTTTACTCCTTGATTATTCCATATTTTAGTATTTGCCCTCGGTTTGTTCCGTAATTTTTGTTCTGCCCTCGGTTTGTTTCGTAATTGTTGTTCTGCCTTCGACTGTCCCATATTTAGGCTTTTGCCCTTTGACTGTTCTATATTTTCGTATCTGCCCTCCGTTTGTTCCGTAATTATTGTTCTGCCCTCAGTTTGTTGATAATTATAACTTCGCCCTCTGACGGTCTCACATTTATGTTTTTACTCCCTGACTGTTCCATATTTGCGTATTTGCCCTCGATTTGTTGTTCAGCCCTCAGTTTGTTTCGTAATTATTGTTTCGCCCTCTGCTCTTTCATATTTATGGTTTTACTCTCTGACTATTCTATATTAAAAATTTTACTCTTCGACTATTACATATTTGCGTATTTAGTATTTACCATCGATTTTATCTGTTTATCAGTACATTCACACTTGTCTGATTTTATAAGTCCTAATCAAGAACGTAATGGTGAACCGTGATGTGAAGATCTGGTAATTATCAAATATGATATCTACATGTATGTAAACTACAAGAGAGAGCAAGTGCCAAGGGCTTAATTACTTGAAGTAGATATAGAAGATGAAGCTTCCAAGATGGTTTGGGATCTTACTTGGCTGCTTCTTCCTCCTCTTCTTCAGTATCGAGCTCGAGACCTTCTGCTGCTAATAGCTGAGTGATGAGCTTTCTCTTATCTTCCTCTGCTTTCTTTCGCATTAGATCTCTTTTCTTCAATACCAGCGTGTGTCGCTTTAGAGTGCTGTTGAAATACTCCCTCGATGCTTTCTTCTCCTTCTCCAATATCTTTCTCTCTTCTTCCGGATCCACCTTAATAAGTTTCCAGATTCAAAACAGAGCAAAAGAAAATGACTACTGTAGAAGAACAAGCTCAGAAAGACTTGTTATCTACCTTAGAACGAGAAAGACGACGAGCACGTAGGTTTATCTCAAGCTGTTGTTGCTCAGCCCAAGCTGCAATCGCCATGTCGCCTCTCTGATCAAATGCTTTACGCTTTTTCATCAGCCATTCCATCCAAGCTTGTGATGCCTACACAAACCCAAAATTTCATCCTTGAAAAATTTCAAGGGAAAAATAAAATTCCAAGATGTGATTCAAATACATACCTTCATTGGATTCACTCGGTTATCCATATCATATTGTCTTCTCTTCTCCGTGTCCATGAGCAGCTCGTATGCAGCCTGAATCTTGATGAATCTACCTTCTGCTGTCTCTCCTTCTTCAAGAGTCCCTTTTCCATCATAAACTACAGACAAAACACCATTCATGCAATAAACAAGAATCAAAAACAGAGTTGAGAACAAAGTGACTCCTTATATAGAGATTCTCGGATATAACACAATACTGAGATGTATATATCTGTTGTGGCTACATGTACTAATAAACAGACGCTTTCGCCTACAAATTTAGTCCAAAAAAGAATTGTAAACAAATCATAAATCTTGACTTGTATTTGGCTCTAAAGATCCGGAAAAATACCATCAGGATGATAGAATTTGGCTAATCGTCTGTATGCCACCTTAATCTGCTCATCCTCTGCATCTCGTTCCAACTCTGCACTCAAATCAAACAACACAGAACCATATCTTAGATTGTAAAACACAGGAAACACAAAAGTCAAAACAATGGACTTGCTCAGTTCTTCTGACACAAGTCACAAACAGTATAATCCTATTTCCAGAATCACTACCACAAAGCTCCTACGAACAGGAGCAACCAACGAAATGAAACTGTAGATACAGAAAATCCCCCAAATTGGTAGAAGCAGCTTACCGAGAGTATCGTACGGAGATTTCTCTTGGCTCCAGTTCGATGCCCTGACCAGAGTCTTCCTCTGACTCAAACGATACCAAAGGTTCGAATCTTTAGACCTAGACCTAGACCAAGACGGAAACGAATTCGACACCCGAGTTCTATAGCCGGCGTTTTGAATTGAAACCCTAACGATTGATCGACTATGGTTTCTACTGCAACACACGATCGAAGAAAATACTGTGTGTGGTCTACAGATAGCTCGCAGATTGCTCATAACTTCAATTTCCGACCCAGAAACCGATGAATTTCGCTGACCCAGAAATCAGAATTCATATAAATCGAATTCCCCCTCTTAGCATGAACAAACTGCTTCGCGTGGAGAGTTGATTGATTCCCCAGAAAACGTATGGGCAAACTCCGAAAATGAGATACTTGAAAAATCCAACCGAACACGAGACTTTACTCTTCTTCAAATGATTTTTCTCATTTTCCTCAGAAAACTACAAGAAACAAAATCAATTCCCGGGAAAATTTTGTGGACGATTGAGCGCAACAAAGGTAAATTACAATCATACCCTTTCATATTTTAGCCCCTGATCAATACATAAATTTAGATTCGGTACACATATAATCCATATTGCTCAAATTTCAACCCTATAAATATTACAATAATTACGCTAATAAGAAGCGTTATTATCTATATATTACAAAGTTTCCACCCAAATTCACAACTTCTTGTTTAAGAATATCTGGAGAGATACTTCATAAAACAAAACCATAAGGTTCGAATGGAGACGATCACTCTACTGCTGCTACAAATGCTTTAACATCATTCCAAGCTTGTGATGAGTCTGCTTTTTAAAATTTCGATTCTGTTCTTGTTTGAAGTTTCGATAACCTCCTTTAAGTGGGTTCGCGTGGACGAGCTGCCCAAAGAGAACTAAGAGCACGAAGCCTATGAAGATACTCTCCCAAAGCAAGCAAACCTCGAGCCGCTTGTCTTGTCGTCAAGATCTTCGCCATTTGCTGCAAAGTTTGATGCCTCAGATGATCCGCCTGTTGAATCAAAACAGATTCTTGAATCTTGACATAGAAAGACACAAACTTTCTTTACTTTGTTTGACTTACTTGATTCACAAATCCCTCTAATGCTTGAAGATTCTCTATTGCTGCAGCCATGTGAGGCGGGTAATCCGTGGACTCGATAACCGCATCAATCACAATGCTTTCGGCTAAACTCTGTTGAAGTTTATCAATCCCTTGAGACAGAGCATCCTCTGCTTGTTGAGATGATTGTTGGAGGTTTCGCACTTCCAAGATTTGCTGATCGGTTAATGGCTGAAGATAAGGCGTCACAACCTGCAAACAAAAAGAAGCAGAAAAAAGATTACATTTTGACAATGTTGATAAATGAGAACTGTTTTTTGAAAGATTGTTGTAACTTTGAAATTTTAAAGTTGGGATTTTTACGTTTAAAAGCTCGGATGGACGGAATCCTCCAATCCACTGGAAGAATCTTTCTGTTGAAGTTCGCCACATGCCCGATATCAAGTAGAAAACATCGGCTTTCGCTGCATCAGATTTCATTCGAAAGAGATTCGCATAATGGTTTAAGCAACTCTCTACTAGCATCTTGAGTTCTATGTCGCTTATATGAGCCTGAAGCGCTGTTCGGATCTCGCTAACTCTCCTGCTTTGTTCTTCAAGCCAATGTGAATATTCCATCTCAAATGCAGCAATCCCTGTGTTCATGCTCCCAGATGGTCCTAAATAGCTAGAATCTGACGCGTTGCGTACACATAGTCCCTTTAAGAACAGAATAGTAGTGAGTCAACTACGAAAACATATTGAGTTTGATAAAAACTACAAAACATTAAACAATGTTTTCACCTAGCTCACCTGCTGCTTTGCCCTTTCGAGTTCTAGCTCTAACTGCGATAGCTTCAACCGACTTTCTTCTAACTGCTGAACATAAGCCTGAAGAAAAAAAAGACAGACTTAGTAACTAACTTAAAACGGACTACTATAAAGAGATTTGCTTTACCTTCTTTCTCAAACGACTTTTGCGAGCAGCTTCTCGGTTCTGCGCTAAACGTCGTTTCATCTAAAGCATATATGAGAAAATAATATCAATTGATATCACAAAAACCACAATTTTACTTTCTATGCAAAAACAGAAACATAATTTAGTAGCTTTGTTTGGTCTAAACCTTATCATGGACCCTTCCATCATCATCCTGATGATCATTACTAGAAGGTTCTGCTTCGATCTGGTTATGCGACGAAGCGTAATTCGTCTGCGCGTAATTCAAACCATTGGCAAAACGCAAGTAACATCATTCAATATCAATAATTCTGGAGAGAAAGTTTTCTAACCTTGATGTTGTGATCATCAATTCTAGCATCCACTTGAATAACTGAGGAAGAAGCGGTATGGGGACTATGATCGTTGATATCGGATTTGAAAACATTTCCCCAAGCGACAATTTGTTGGAATGACTCATAGATTCCCATGTCTCTTAAAGATGCAAGTTGAGTTGGAGAAGAAGAACTCATCATCTCTCTATTCTCAAAATATCTCTGTTTTTTTTCGGTTTTACCTTCAATTATAGATCCAATAGCTTGCACTAAAGTTACATTTGCTCACTGATACAAACCATACAGAATAAATTCTTCATCAAACTTACAAAATGATTGGACTGTTCATAAAAAAACACAAGAAAATCGAAACTCTCCAAGATCCAACCTTTCAAGTAAATATAAAAACAGAGAAGGAAATAACATAATAAAATCAGAATTAAAAAGAGGAAAATTTAAAGAAACCTGAATCGAGAAGCAGAGAAATTCATGACCAAGTTGAAAGATGAAGAGTTGAAAATCCTTTTGAAATGCATATCTGGTAATCTCTTGATCAAACAGAGATATTTTTCATTCCGACCACAGAAAATCAAATGGACGGAGAAGTTTTTCGAGTTCCTTTGGACACTAACAGTCAAAAAATACTTAAAGGTCAAGCGTTCCCATCATGGAAAGAGACGATAANAGACGATAAAAAAGGATTTTTTTTTTTTTTTTTTTGCCTTTTCTCTTTCCTTTATCTGTGTCCATCACCATTAGAATAATAACCAAGTCACAGAAATAATAATAATAATCAGTTTATTAAAGAAAATAATACGAAGCGTTTAACGACAAAACACTGGGGAAGAGAAAAAAGATGAGTATTTCACAAAGCCGAAGGGTGAGCTTATCGTGCGCTTGTATCTCTCAAGTACGCACGACATGACGTCATTAACCGAAAACTCTTGAAGAGTTCGATACCCTCCGGTGTCGACACGTGGCATGGTCCGCTGCTGAAATTTATTGCATCGCTTCTGCATTCCATAATTAGAAAGGGACTTACGTTTTAGGGATCAAATAATAAATAGTTTATTTTGTCAACAATAATAAATAGTTTTGAGAGAGAAACCAAAAAAAAACCCCTTCCTTCCGTCTGTTTTGAAATTTTCACATATATTAATTTTTTTTTTAAAACAAAACTTAACATATATTAATAATTTGTAATAAAATCTGACCTTATTCTATAAGTTGAATTTGTTAGTTTAGTTAAAATTTACATTATATTAAATTTAGTTGGTATAAATAAATTTTAATTTTACATAGAAAATATAAACATTCATTTTTATCAAACAAGTTTAGAAGCAAACGAATTCCGAATTAACGACATACCGGTCAGGATCCAAACCATAATTTTCCGAACCCATTTTCACATTTTTTCTGTACATGCATGCTCATGGTCATGGGTCTGTAAAAGCGCCAATGTCTTTTCTCTATAAATTAGGTTCATAGAGGTGGAACAAAGATGTAGGATTTTCATCTTCTAATTTTAGTTCATTAATGTTTTGTTCATAAGGTTATGCAGTGGCATCTTTGTGCTTAGTCTCCTTCCTGCCTTAGTGACAAATAATTGGAGCTTTAATGGCCTACCAAACACAAAAGATAACATTTTTAAATCTCTCATTTTTATTTTTAAATTATGGATCTATAATTAGTTTGGCACCACTTGTGTAATAAAATCTGTGTGTTCGACAAAGACAAGCATGTCTGTTTATTTTTTTTATTTAGCTTTATTTCCTGTCTTGGTTTTACTTTAATAAAGAGTCCATCTATAAGTATTTTTAATTCAATATAATTGATCTTTATTATGAATCGGTGCGGTGATACGCAAATAAATAAATAAATAAAAGGAAAAAAACAGTATTGTATGATTATGTCAGAAAATCAATTGGTTTCGCGAAAGATCATATACATTTTGGCTTGATTCATTCAGTGGTGTATCGAGGTTTTTGAAAGCCTTTTATTTGACATCGAGAGACATTTTTGTATTACCGATAGATTAATCGGATCAAGAACCTAGATAAGTATAATTTTTTTTTAGGTATATAGTGTATATTACAGATTACATATATAACGAACTATTAGAATTTACAATCATGTGAATTTTTTGTAATTCAGTGTACCTCAGATTTTCAGTATGTCATTTATTGTTCTCGAGAAAAAAAAACCCTTTATTTATATAGGTTATAATGTATAATATATACATGCATTATAGATATCATTGTTACGTGTTATAGTTGAGGAAGAAAAAGATAGTATGATCATAAAAGTTACGTACACACATTTCTACTTTAATTCATCACGAAGACACCGATCATCCACTATTTTCATTATCTTCTTTCTCTCTTTTTCGTTTATGATCACAAAAGTTACGCATTTTATTGCTTTTTGCCGTTATCTTCTCTGTACTTTTTTCCCCTCTGATTTCTTACATTCTTCTCAAGTACACCTGAAAATATCTATCTTACGGCTTGCAAGTTTAATAGGAATTGCATCTATTAGAACTTTTGCACCAGAAATAATTTGTTGCCCGTTTCTTGAAAATTTAGAATATAACATCAGAGTAATTATTCACTTTAATTATATATTGAATTTGAATAGTCCAGTGGTTTTGTTTTAAAATACTTCTTTTGAACTATATATATTTTCGGATTCGTATAGTACTGTGGGATATTTACATGTAATCTCATGCTCGATGGTTCAAACCAAGGACCGTAGCCACAAAAAACAATGGTTTATGGTTCGAAGAGTATAATAGTGGTTAGAAAATATACTAGAAAACAATCGAGTTAAAAAAAGTTATCTTTAGGTTTTACGCGTAGGAGGAAGAATCAAAGAAATATTGTTTACTGAGAAAATCAAGATTGCGAATCTATTATGCCCTGAGATTCTTTTTTTTGTTTTATTTGTTAATATGCCCTGAGATTGTTGTGGATGAATGATCATCAAACGTTCAAAAAAGGAAAAGAAAAAAGGATTCGAATATTAGTAATATTGCTTCACGAAGAATACTTAATTAATATTCTCTATTTATTACAAAACAAAAGGGGGAATATAAGAAATAGTATTAAAGGAGGCATATACAGACATAACTATATACTAATTCCTTTTATATAAACCGCATGTCGTTCAAAGATTCGAACTTGAACTGAACTGAGACTGATTCCCTTTCTTCGCATCCCAAGAAAATGAAATTCGGTTATTTTATGTTGGTTAGATATACAGTACGCATAAGTACAAGCACATATGATTACTAAACTTATATGGACAATCTTAAATTAACACACAAAATTAAAATGATGTTCCAAATTCAACACTATTTCTTCAGTTTTCAAATAATAAAAACACATTTATACATATATCATTAATCAATTGTTTTTGTTAATCATTCAAACCCCCCCCCCCAAATTTATTACAACATAAAAATGAAATAATTGACATAATCTTGTAAACATTGCTTATAATCCGGTATTTGATTATTTTCTTTCTTATATGGTTAATATATATAATTTAATATATACATGCCCATTTAATAACCTAAAAAGGTATTAAAGCTTAAAATGAGAACTTTTATGTTAACGTTAGAACATAGTTCTATTTATTAAATATACACAAATTTTAACAAAATTGGTCTATTCAAATCTTTTGTCTCATTTTTTTTATTTCAATATAAATAAAATGCTCAATTTTTCTTAGTACTTATATAAGAAGTTAGGAACAATTAAATATAGTGAGAAAGAGCAAATCTGTGAAAAATCAGGATCATATATTAATAAACAAAAAAAAATGCATATACTGTAAGAGAAGCACTTGCAAAAAATAAAAATAAAAAGTTTATAAAGATTTTGTTTTTCAACAATTATGAAAACTTCGAAAGCAAAGGAGGTGATGGCTTCTCTTATAATTGCTTTTGTTCCCATTGTGTGGTATGAAAAAGGGGCTGGTTTTTTTTTGTTGAGTGACTGAAAAAAAAGAGTATATAAAAATGTTATGGTGGTTTGTTTTCCTTTTAAAGCCCAAACAAGCCGGAGGATATTCTGACGTCACAAGAGCACATGACCTTCATTGTTGTATCATCAACTCCACAAGGCAGATTCACAAGATTCACAATATTTACTCCACTTAGCTCTAAATGAAAAAATCTTGATATTATATTAAAATTTAATATGTTACATAATTACAGCAGAAGGTATCAAGAATTAGATAAAAAGCACCATTTATGGGTTGTTCCAGGGCATGGCTAGAATTGAGGATGCCTTGGGTATGAACATATCGACAATCTGGGTTCTTGCCAAGACGTATTTTCCTTTTTTTGGTGGATCTTTGGGTATTATTGATATAAATTTATCATTATGAATTAAAAAAAAAAAAGAAGTAGATCTTGTTTACCTTGAGATGATCAATACTTGTTGGGATGGTTAAAAATCATAGGTTGATGTGAAGAATGAGGATGCTCAACCAAATTCCATTCGCCAATAGAGTTTTTATCCTTTTGCACATCAGGAAACTCCACCACGTAGCTGGGATCTCGATGTGGAACATTATAATAGCTATTGTTCCACTACAAGACAAATGGGAAAGATCAGGACTTTATACTACTTGTTTTGAGGTTTTTAGTTAGTTCTTAGATGCAATCATAACCAAAAGTCATACCGATACTGGCTGAGTATGAGAGCTGTTCAGCAAGGTGCTAGAACTTGAGGAGTTCAAATTCCACACGGATTTGTTCGGCTCGTGTTTTTGCTTGTTGGAGCTGAAAACACAAGAGATGCAAGTATGAAGTGACTAAATTCGGATACAAAGCTATATGATACAGGCAACTAGCTGTATTTTTCGCTGTATATGTCAGTCTTCAAGTTCATAAAGTCATATGAACATCCGAAGCATTACCTTGTCCAACCAAGGGAAAGAGCAGACTGAACTTCCTTGAGTGAAGATAATGTGGCCAACAATTTTGCAAATGTTTCAAAAGTCGAGGCTCCAGAAGGAACTTCCAGAGACAGGGAATTGTAGCCATACACAGTTAAGTGAGCCACGCTTTGCTTCAGATGTGCAATTCCTCTCTGCAGATTTCTGAATGTTTCAACAGAATGAGGAGAGGCAGAGGAAAGACTGACCACGTCAAGGTCATGATAATCTTCTTCTACACTTCCATCTGATTTCAGCGTAGTGACACCAAAATTGGTTGTATCTCTACCCGTCCATGAACTTTTCCCTTCAAAGGAGTAGTAATCATGGGATGGTACAAAGAGGGGATACTCATCGCTGCACAAAAAAAAAGACACAATCGTTTATATCTCCAAATCTAATGGAGAAACAAACAATCCTTGTCATGTAAAATATGGTTTACCTTGGAGAGGACGGATGAAAGTTCCAATAAGAATCTCGTTGCCATAATCTTGAACAAGAACCCTGAGACAAAATAATCCTAGTTAATCAATCAATTTCCATATGAAAAGTAACATATAGTTGATATAAAGGAAATATCTCCCAAATTTATTTCCTATGCAAAACATTGGATGAAGCGAGTGTGAGTGTGTGTGCGTAATCTTCCAAGACTGAGGCAACTGTTTATCATAAAATTGAGTTAAGGATATGTTGGCATCTACCCCAAAACCCAAGTTATGGAGTGCAGGCACTGCGAGCTTATGGACAACAAGATTCAGAAGCTGCACCATGTACCTGATCCAACCACCAACCATGGGAAAACCGAATCAAATATAAATGACAAGTATGAGTACAATGGTCTGCAGGAGTATAAGATGTACAAGGGAGATGAATCTCCGTATTTCTTAAATTATGTTTGTGCCACAAAATGACAGTTTAAAGACGAGGACATGTTACCCTAACGAGGCTGCGAGCTCTTTTGGCGGAACAGAGAGTGGGTTGAGGCCTTGTGGTAAGAGAGCATTGCAGATTTGATCATACTGTCCACTACTCCCATCTTTGTTATGGCCCTCTAGTGTCACCTGCACAGACTTATATTTAGTAAAACCATCCTAGATAATGTGTTCGATAACACAGCAGTCTGGAGAGAGTCCAAGATTGCCTCAAGAATAAACAAGATGTGTTTAACCATCTTCTTGTTGGCAAAGAACTCTATGCTCTATGAAATCAGTATTTTAATAACTTTATAGTAAGAACCTCAAATTTGATCTCCTTACCCTGGATAGAGGGAATAATTTGCATATCTGTTTCATGACCAAAGCCTGTTTATAAAGGCGTTCTGAAGTAAGCTCGATCTGTAAATCACAAATGCTGCCTTATTGTTCATACACATGAGGTTGGATAACAAAAATTGAGACATAGAAAATGACTATATGAGTTCTACCAAAGGACTAATTCAAGCATGGAACTTAAAGTATCATGAGATGCAGATCTTACATATACCAAGTAGTAATTGCCAATAGTATCTGAATAGTGGTTCTCCAATTGGCGAAGACGGCTCTTCTCCAACTATAGTAATGAAAGAGAGATGAGACTGTTTATAAGAGCCATGGCAAAATCAGCTTCAAACAATTCCTTTTAAGAAGAAAGGAAGAAAATGAAAGAAAAAAAAGTGTCACATTACAGCAACGTTAGTTGATTCGATAATATCATATCTCTCTTTCAGATTGCGAGATAGTCTCCGAAATGTGCTTTTGCCTGCATCATAAAGTAGGTATTTAGACTTGGTAGTTTGAACTTTGAAGGCGGTGCCAAAGAGATAATTTCTTAAGGATGAGTATCTTCAGACTTTGCTGTAATTTCTCCACTCGTAGCTGGAGCTTCTCCCGCAACCTAGCAAGCTTCTCATTCTGAAGCTCCATCCAACAATGTTGAATAATTGCTTGCTCCTGGTCAACAGTGAAGAAAACAAAACAGACATCAGACATCAACTTTTCAGGGAAAACGATTTCAGCTCAGAGACTTCAACTCTTCAATGAGCACATAACCAAACCTTTGTGACAAGCAAGCCACTAAATCTCAAGTATGAAATCTCCCGACGGCTCTTCAGCGAGTCCAGCATAATTTTGTATTCATTTAGCCTGCACAAAGTGCCAAACAATGCACAAGTAACCACAAAATCTACTTTTATTGTAAGGTCCGTATAGAAGAACACCATCAAACCAAGCAAGAGATCAAGAACAGAAAAAGAAAAAACATCTCAGAGCTCATACGAAATGGAAGATATTACTCGGAGATATGTCAAAGTGTCAGACACTGATTCCAAAAATCCAACATACCTGCGATTAACACAAGCTACGCAGATTGAAGCACGAAATGAAGTGTGGCAAACAGCGCATTTACTGGATTTCTCCATCGATCCTTCGCCAACGCAAACTTGAAAATCCCCCAAATTCCTAGGTTTCACCGACAAATCTGACGTAATCAATCTGTTAATTCGACAATATTCTCCAATCAGAGCACCAATATAACCAAACCTAGAGTTCGAGCTAATAGCTACACAAGAATGACTTGAATCGTTGAAATTCCAAGAGCCATCAGCATAAAAGTTAGACTTGCCAGCGATAAGAGACGACCGGAGAGAACTAACCGGGTAGATTTGACAGGAAAGAATCCGCCGTCGCCGGAGAAACGTAGCGTCCGATATGCGATCTAGGAGGAAGCGGGAAGATTTGAGAAGCGAGGAAGGAGGAATAAATTTGAAGGTTAGCGTCATTGCGTGAAGGTGTGAGAGGAAGGTGAAAGGAAGAGAGGCGCGAGACTTTTAGGAATTCAATTACGTGCACAGCACCTCCCCGTCTTTTCTTATTTTCTACGTTTTTACACTTTTGGTCCTTTCCTTTTTACTTTTTACTTTTCACTTATGGTCCTTCTTATTTCTTACTTCTTACTTTTGGTCTATAACTCTCTTCTTTTATGCTAACGGTCCATGACTCCTTTTGTTTTACGCTTTTGGTCCTTTTATTTTTACTTCCAGTCCTTCTTATTTGTTACTTCTTACGTTTGGTCTATAACTCTTTTTTTTTTACCAACGGGTCCATAACTCTTTTTTCTTACTTTTTTTACTTGTTGTTAAATCTGTAAACTGTGAAGTATGTTATATAATAATATACGAAGACATCATCTAATTTAATGATATAACTTTATCCTCAAATAATTAATTAAATATGTCAATTTGCTTCCAGAAGATATTTAATAAAGATATTTAATACCTTGTTGTCGTTTGCTTTTTCTTTTACTTTCTTTATATTTTTTTCGATTTTTTCACTACAAATCTTATTATATAAAATTGAACAAGCACGACGTAAACGTGATACGTATGCAAATTTTTAAATAACTAGATTACGCCATGTGTCACTGTTAATTTAGATTGTGACACATGTCAATACAATAAAATAGTAAAACTAAAAAATATAAAATAAATAAAAAATATAGTATCAACATAATTAGTAAAATAAATAAGTAAAATATAAAAAAAATAAAGAAGGAAATAATAGCAAAATAGTGGAAAAAAATAAATAAAGAATAGTAATATTTATATGTAGTATGTTATTTATCTAAAAAGTAAAATGACCAAATTTGTATAAAAAAAAAAAGTAACGTGATGAAAAAAAAAGGAAAATTTGTTCTTGAATATGCTTTATATATCGTTAAATAAGATTTTGAGTTCAAAATTCAATTATGTGCTTTCAATTTTTTATTTTCTTTTTTACTGATATCAAATTAAAAAAAAAAATGAGTTTGAAAGTTCAAAAAGTCGATCAAAGTTATTTAACTCTACATCAATTAGATCAAATCATGTTTATCGTCGTATTATAGTACACGTTCTTCAAAAATGGATCAAATTCAACCGGTTACCAGCAGCGGATATTTACTTATTTTTTAATTA
>OVAY01002560.1:0-16820 GCA_900406395.1 Kernera saxatilis | reverse complement strand
TCGAGACAAAAGAGCCAGAAAAGAAACAGACCCAACACGGGTTAGAGTGCAACCACAACAAAATTAAACAGAGGAACCCGATCTCAAAAACATCAAAAGTTGAGCGCAACCAAGAAGGGAAAGAGATCGCAACATAAGACTGAGCACAAGATACTTTTGTAGCACTTTGCGCTATTCGAGAAGCCCCTCTGTTAGCTGCCACTGATTCTGCAACAAATCTCCAAAGAGAGAACTTTTTCAGAGCTAATCTGAATTTTGAAAATTGTCTGGCAAAATTAGGCCAAACTTTTGGCCTGTTTATCGCCCCAACCAGCTCTCTCATATGTGAAGCAAAAACCACCCTATTTACTTTGTGGCTATGCATACTTTCAAATAGCCTACAACAAGCACAACATATCAGCTTCAGACTTGTTGTTTACCTTGTCAAAAGATCTTCTACTATGAAGCAAGGCAATTCCTTGACTATCTCGTAGAATCCAACTACCACCTGCAATTTTTTGGTGCCTATTCCAAAAGTCGTAAGACATTATAATACTTTTCTAACATATACGCTCTCACTGAAACTGATAATAGCTAAAATAATTCCGAAATCTAAGAAAAAATAGTGTTTAATGATTTGCGTTTTCAAAATAATCTTGTGAGTGTAATAATTCACATCATTCTAAGTTTTGAAAAAATTATTTCGATCGGTAATTTGCAGAATAATATAGTTCAACCAGTCAACGGAAGGTATGACGCAGACATACGGTTGGTCTATAGAGAGGATTTCGCATAAATGTGTGATTAGTAACAACATACAGTTTTAATATTCAACCGTCTGATTCTACAATTTTTGTTGATCTTATTCTCTTGCCATTTACAATCAATATACGAAATCATGTTGAGTTTGAACTTAATTGCCACACGATTTGAAAGCTCGAAGATGAATTCACAACAGGAATCAAAAAAATTACGAAGCATATTATACAATATTATACAGTAACTATTATTTTTTTTAAAACTCATCATTTCAAGACGACATTGGGTCCATTTCGCATGTGAATAGGCACAAACGAACTATTTTTAAAGGATACATTACATTTTTATATATTTTATGCATACGAACTTTCCGTATAATCATAGAAATACAATATTACTTTTTATCTTCTTTCTTCCGGGCTCAACAATCATCATAACTACAGAAATAACAAAGTAAATGTAGAAGCCTTATTAATCATCCTAACAGAGGAAATGGGTGGGCTATGTTCCTTTATGCTTCTATTAGTTTGCCCTTTTTTATTTTCTCAGTGGAATATTCAAAGTCGCATGTATAATTTGGTATTTATTATTATTATATATAAAATATATGATTGGTCTATAATTAAAAAAATAATAGAGTCTTACGTGCAGAGGTGATGGCGGTCACCAGATCTCCGCCGGTGCCGACCAATTAACCTCAGCCAATCTTATATACTTTTGCTAACCTCACAAGTCACAACATTTAGAGTGTTACTGGTATCATCGATATTTACGAAAATACCACTCTTGTTTTTTGGGAAAAGATACAGTTAAGAAAATAGAATTATATATATATTTTTTTTAAATTGTGCGTGTTTGGAATATTTTTAAAACCATATATAAATAAAGAAGCAAAAGCCAACTCATCATGAAGGCCATACAATGACAACTCAAAAGAAAAATTAGAAATTGGTCGTTTTCATTACTCATGCAGTCAAGAAATATATCCGTATATACCTTGAATATTTATTTGTTGCCGGGTCGAAGCAAATGACACCGGTGAAACTACAAAAACGAATTTTTTAATATGAATATTTTTTTCCATAGAAAGATATTTATATTAGGATAAGGTCACTGATAATATTTTCTTCTGTCAATCCTCAAACGGGATAGATCTAACATGGATATCTATAGACTATATATATATATATTATTTTGTTCTTCCATAGAATATTCACCCAAAAAGAAACTTGATTCGGGACGGGAATTTTAGGGACGGTAAACCAAAATAATTATTCCATTTATGCACATATAAAAAATGAATATGACAATCATAAAAATCATATGAAGTTTTACTGATTATATTACATAATATAAAATATAATAATTAGTAACTTTTAGTTACATATTGGAAAAAGTAGGAATTAAAACTAAATTTGTGTATAATATTATATATTTTCAATTTTTTATTATTCTAAAAATATGTATTCAATTATTTAAATATTATTATTTAGTTTATAAATTGTTCCGAATGGGACTTCGGGAATTCCTATATTCCCATCCCATTTCTATCCATTTCCAAAACGAGAATCTTTCTCGAAAGTTTGTACCATACGGAAATGCATTTTCATATAGAACGGGAATTTGGGATTAACAGGACGGGACGGAAATTTTGTCCACCACTGTTAGATTTTGAAATTAGGGAGTTAAAAAAAAAAAATTAAATCTTATATAGATTTGTAAATCATCTGAATAACACCAATAAAAGGCGATGCGATTAGGTTAGTTATCTACGGCCGACGGTTCGCTAAAGAAAGTTGTTAGGGTTTTGCCGAGTTTTATAAAAAGTAGTTTAGTGATTTATTGATAATGACAATGAGATGTAAATAAGCAATGTTTTCTAGCATAAGAGTAACGCGAGGGTTTCATATCAAAAAAATCACTTTATAAACAATAGTATAATAAAGTGACCTAGGGATCGATACCGAAACCTATAAATACTTATATTTATATAGTTCTGAATTGAAAACGGTGAAAGTAGAAGTTATGGACTCCCTCGGAGATCATCAACCGGAGCATCTCGGAGAAGAAGAGACGATGAAGAAGAAGATGAAGCGATCGACTTTAGAAAACGACGAAGCTTGTTCCTCACGTACTCGAACGGTTCCGCGTGTCGCTCAAAGAAGGGTGCGGTTTGGTATGGCTCGACGAAGCGTTGGAGAACGAAAAACCGAAGCCTTAGCTCTAGGCATTTCATTTGCGGCTCTTGCCAATCTGGTTCGATCAATTCCCAAACTTTATCTCGTCTCTTAATCTCCTTAAGGCTTGACCCTTTCTGCACGAATTTGTAGCTCTGATTGTGATTTCACCAAATCTCAACGTGATTTATTGCTGGTTAGCTACTTAGCCACCAAAGTCATTGACTTGCATTGCTCTTGTTATTTCAAGTGTTTTGTTTTGTTGGTTTTCTTGTTCTTTAGGTTATTGAGAGAAAGAGGGCCGCGGGTCAGAATATAAATGTTGATGGTCTTGCATTGGTAAGTGCTATGAATTTTCAAATGATATATTCTTTGTTTCTTTTCAATCTCTGTTAGTTTGGTTTTTGGTAGTGATAACACAAATTTCGCTGATTATTCTCTGCAGATTTATGCTTCTGCTGTCAAAGAATCTTTAACCAATGTAAGCCAAAAGTGAAAAGTCCCCCCAATTCTTTCGCATTATTTAATTTACAGATTTTCTTAATTGTAATGATGTGATTACAGGTCTATGGTCATAAGCTTGGTTCCTTTGCAACGAGCTTTGAGAGATCATTTAACAGTACTCTAAATGATTCTGCATTTCCGCATCAGTTAGACAATCTCGAGAAATCCAAGCTAGAGATGGGTGTTTCGAAAGCTGCATTCAGAGCCGAGAGATTCAAAACCGAATTAGACGATATAAGAAAAGCCGATATGTTGACAAGAATCACGGATTGGCTCGTCGTAAGTGTCTTCAACAATCTGGTTTCGACGTTATACGGCGCTTACGTCTTCTCACAACAGAGAATCATGGAAGCTACCTCAATATGCAAGCCTTCTTCTTGGTGGCTTCCATGTCAAGTTTCATCGATAAACGCAGAGTTTAACATCTTGTGGCTTCGATTTTGGGTCCAGATCTATTTCGCTGTCTTAATGATCCTCCTCGTCACGTTTGTGATAATCCGACGTTCATCAAGTACAAAGCAGACAATGCCGGTAACTTTTACCGTTCTCTTTATTGTTTACGGCTTAACGGGTAAGTTTTGTGTGGACACATTGGGCGGTAACGACAAACTCTGGCTCTTTCTTTGGGCAATGTTTTGTCTTTTGCAATTCGTTGCAAAGATCTTCACATTGGCTTTGTATGGTCTAATGTACGGTCCTATAAATGTGACTCAAGGGACCAAATCAAGCACTATGTTTCCATATTGGGCGCGGCGTATTTTCTTCTCTGGAGTGATTATGACGTTGGTGCTTCCTGTGATTAACGGTCTCTTGCCATTTGCGACGTTTGGTGAATGGAGAGATCATTTCTCTGCTGTTATGTATGAGTTTCTTGGTGGGTTCGGACTTTGATGTTTGAGGCGAATCCCTCTTTGGATTATTATTTATTGTTACCTTTTGCATTTGGAACTTTATCTTGTAATTCTTGGGGTATTTTGTTTTTGTTTTTTTTTGGAGTTGTTGAAACTCGAAAACACTTTGGGAAAGCTTGATGATGTCAACACAAGATAGATATTTGAGAAAAAATTGAAAAAAAAAAACGTTTGTGCGATTTAGCCGCCGCTCTCTAAAAAGCTTTTCGACCTCCTCCTTCAATTTAAGCCGGAGGTAAAAAAGAAGAAAGTCCAAGTCTTTTGTCCAATAGGTAAGTTATGGTTTACTTTGCCATCAAGTATATTACTGGTTCTTCCTTGTACTTTTGATCTGGTTTTATCATATTTGTAACTAAAGACAATTGGGCCTTATGGACTTCTTGTTACTGGACCTCTAACCGTCTTTGTTGGATCATTTCATCTTTTAGAACATTTTTAATTGAGAAAATTAGAAACATCAAGAAGGAAGGAAAATGATATTGATTACATGGAAAAAATTATATCGAGAGAACCAAAAAAGAATCGATGAAGCCATTTTCGTATAACACAAATGATACATTTCTGTTTCTAACAACCCATTCATTGCTGCAGGCTAGTATACTGAATCAAACCAATTCCATCAAAAGTGGATCACCGTTGGCCATCTTTTGTACCAATTTGATGAAATCTTGTTCGCTCGCGATGCTCCAAGGATGAACCGCGGGTGTTTCCGCAGAATATAAACTCAGAGAAGAGTTTGGTTCTATCTTATATACCATCGAACCAAGAACCGGGTCAAAATTCTCAGGCGAATCCATCGACAGGAAGAACATAGGCACAGCCACTTTGTAATGCAAATCCATATCGCCCACGAGGTTAACAAGATCGGTAAAGTCAGCAACGAAGCGTTTAGGGACGTAGAATACTTCCGAGCTGCATACCGTTAAGACTGTTTCATGGCTGTTCTTTGTGGCTTCCTTGTAATTGACTTGGAAATTAACCGGCATTCTACCGACAATTTTCTTAACCAATTCCGCCTGAACCGCGTACCAATCGGAATTCTTAGCTGGTCTCACCGTTGTCCATGACTCACTAACCTGATCAACCAAATCCAACCCTCATTCCTTAATTCGAAACCGACCAAACTGACAAATAAGCTAAAATTCTCAACTTTAACTAAATATATATGTATCTCAAAACCGGAAAAACCAATGGTTGGTACCTTGTCTGTAGTCCAGAGCTTAGTTTTGTCGGCTTGAAGTAAATTCCAGTAATTAAGAATTGTGTCATCTTCAACAAACAGAAACCCATCTGCGCTGCTGTATCGATCAAATATTTTCGGTAGATGCCTGAAATATAAAATAACAGAATTACAGTTAGAAAGCTCACATTGCAAAAGAATAGGTTGAAAAACCGAGATTATAGACAAGTTTTTCTTTAATTACTTGTAAATGTGATCGAGTTTAGCTTCTTCGACGTAAAGATCTGAGTTTTTGTGGGATGACAAAATGACAACAGTTTTGAATATCCTGCCGTAAAGTAACCTCCACTCAAGAGCAGTGCGTTCCACAGGTCCGTTACAGAACATAATAAGCACGACATTCCCAAAATTCTTCCTCCACCTGATTAAATTCCCAATTTCAGAGCTCACTGTGCCTATCTCCTCCACCCCGAGGTGAACCGAAGGCAATTTCCTCGGGACGAACTCTTTTCTATCTCCATGACCAATGGTTGCTCGTGGGCGATCCAATTCAAGTGACATTAACCGAGGTTGTTGGTACCCGACAGTAAGCAAATCCTGGAGCCAAGCAGCTGTAAATTTCACATCCACTTCTGTCCAAAACCCTTGCTCAGCCATAACAAAGCTCAAATCAAGAATCGTCTCAAAGAATCTATGCTTATCTGATCTCCAAGCAAGCAAGAATTTGATCAAACGACCGACATTGACATGGAGATCCTTCTCATCAGAGAAAGGGTAAGCTTCGACGCGATCATACCGGTGAACGGTTGGTGGATAAACAGCAACATAGCCACCAAGCTCCCATAAAAGCCTCTGTCCCCAGTAACCTCTAATCACATCCGAAGCCATGGAACTAACCGAAACAGGAAGCATTAACCCCCAAAACGCTGAGGAATGGTATAACGTGTTAAACGAATTCACAGGCACCATCATACCCTGAGGCAACGCCACTTTAGGAGAATGCTCATCGAATCTGATATCGAACGGTTCGAAAGTCGTCTTCCTGGTGAAATAATACACCGAATCAACATCTGGTAACCCGTTCGAAATCCCTTGCTGTATAAACTGCTTACCACCAAAAACCTCAGTGTAATACTCTTCGTGATTGATCTCGCCTACGTTCTCTAATGGCAAACCTCTAGGCCAAACCGATCTTTGCCCGAAATGGATATAAGGATTCACCACAGTTCGATTCGGGTTTTCGTGACTATACTGCAAGATTGGTTCTTGCCTAGCGTCTTCTCCTACTAACTCCACGTCGAAATGTTTCCCAAGATCTCCATCGATCACTTCTCCACGATCATCCGCATCGTAGATCTTCTTTGCACCGTGCTGGATCGCGAACAAGTAACCGACGCTTTTGCGTACGAAGGAATCGTAAGGCAAATGATCCAAAATCCGGTAATTCAGCTCGGCTTGAGCATCGAGAGATAGAAAAATCGAACCTTTGAGATTCCAATCTTTAGGGGTTAAAGAGTTTCCGATCGCTAGAACCTGCCATCCTTTAATCTTCACCAAACCCTTGAGCTCCTCCGTTGGGTACTTCGTCACCGACACCACGATCCATTTCTCTGTACGGAAATTAGCGTACGGGGAGGTTTTGTCGGAGACGATTTGGATCGAATTCCAGTTGATTTGAGGCCGAGTGAGAGATTGAATCGATTGAGTTGATTGGGACTGGAAGCAAAGGAGAGAAGCAGTGTCGGTGGTGTTGTAGAGGAAGAAGAAAGCAGCAATGGTGACGATGAAGAGGAAGAAGACAGCAATTCTGTAGACATTGTCGGAAAACCATGACGAGAAATCCAGGTTTTTGGGTTCAGCGAATCGGTGGCTATGTTCGTGAATAGAAAGTTCTCTGATCCGAGATTTCGGCGGCTTAGGAGCCACACGATCCTGAACCAACATCAGATTCAAGCCCTAAACCTCCAAACCCCAGAAACAAGACTCCGAATCACAGATACCAAATCAAATCACACACAAAGATGGAGAGAGAGAGAGAGGATTAGCGTAGTTTCCTTTCCCGGGAAAACAAAACAGCGACTCTCAGCAAATCAAACCGGTTGTTGTCGGAATTGGAGGTTGCTTATGCTTCAATACAATGCAAACTTGCGAAAGCGAAGTCGTTCGTTGAGCTGTGAGAGTCAATGTCGTCGTCAATCTCCCGTTTTGGGAATTTCTTAATATTTCCTTCTTTTTTTGTTGTTTACGTTTGATTACAGAACTATGCCCCACCATCACTGATCTATATTTCTATGTACAAAGAGACGACTGAAGAGTAATGGTTGCTGATCTGTAGGACCAGACAAGCAAAAGTTCAGATCAATTATCTAAATTTTTTATTTTTTGTTTCTTAAATTATCTAATTTATTTTCTTAATGATATAACACATATGTCCAAAAAAAAAAAATGATATAACACATTTCTTTTTTCAAGAAGATGTGGTAGATAAAGAATCAACGTATAGACTATAGAGTATAGAGACCAAATATTATCGCTTTTAATAATCATAGTTTTTTTTTTTCTGTTCAACCAATAATCATAGTTATCATAACAGCAAAGTTACATTTATACAAATATTTTGTTACAATCAGGGAATTCGTTGGCCTGGAAAATAAAAATTAGAGTAAGATATTGGTATAATGTATATGGTCCATAATCAGGCCTGTAGGTGAATAATTTATCTGATCATGCTTTCCTCAGTGAGAAACCTCTCAGCTTTTTATTGATCAACTATGTCTAAATCACAAGAATACAAGAATCAACACTTACAAGATATACAGTGAAGAAAGAAGAGATATTTTATGTATCTTGTCTTTCACCAATAGTCTCCACAGGAGCAAGTTCCATTCTTGAAATGATGAAACCTCCTAACATCTCTCAAGATGATTTCTCTGTCAACAATCTTTGAGATAAACTTTGTAGCAAGATGGCAGTCATTACAAACCCTGAGGTTTTTAGCCACCCTGATAACCGTACCCGGCGATGTGTTAAGTATCCCAAAGGCAATTGCTAGCTTCTCACTGTGTCCACAAAGCAAAACCTCTTTTTCATCTTCTTCTACATTGTGAAGCACACAAGATGTGTCAGGTACATATCCTTCTTTTCTCATTTTCTCCCACAAGGTCTCCAGATATCCATGGAGCTTTTCGCTTTGCGGGTGAGATGAGTCACCGGCTATGAATTTATGTACTTCATCACCATACTCGATCCAACTGCATCCAGGTTCTTTTCTCACGCCTTGCTCTTTCATTTTTCTCCTTACCTCTGTTGCTTTATCCCAGAGGCCTGCTGATGAATAAATATTGGCAAGTAGGACATAGTGACTAGCTACATTTGGTTCCAACTGAATGAGATTCTGAGCAGCAATTTCTCCAATTTCTAGGTTATTGTGGATCCGACATGCGCCAAGGAGGCTACTCCAAGCTCCAGCTTTGTCGAAATCAAGAGGCATCATGTTCATCAGCTGATATGCATCTTTAACTCTACCAGCCCTTCCAAGCAAATCTACAACACAAGCATAATGATCTGAGCTAGGCTCAACCCCGTAGTCGTTTTTCATATTGTGGAATATCCTTAATCCTTCATCCACCATGCCTGAGTGGCTACAAGCTGCAAATACTGAGATGAATGTAACCTCGTTTGGCTTTACTTCCTGAACCATCATAATTCTTAGCAGATCTATGGCGTCTTGCCCATTGCCGTGCATCCCATAAGCCATTATAATCACATTCCAAGTAATAACATTTCTTATTGGAATTTGATCAAAGACCTTTCTCGATATGTGTAGGCACCCGCATTTTGCGTACATGTCAACTAAAGCGCTTCCTACAGCCACATCAGTTGCCAAATTGTTCTTGATGGCGTAAGCATGGATTTCTTTTCCCTTGGCTAATGCTGATAGTGCAGCACAACTGGGGAGGATTGCCATCAAAGTGATTGAATTAGGTTTCAGACCAACTCGGCTAGCTTCCTCACTCGCTTTTCTTTCCAAGTTTTGCATCTTGTGTAGCAGAAGAAGCGCATCCTCATGGCGTTCTGAGAACACATAACCCGTAATCATCGTGTTCCATGTAACTAAATCTCTATCTTCCATTTTACTGAATATAAGCTTGGCAATATTGATCTCTCCCAGCCTAGAATACATATCCATCAGTGCATTCTGCACAAACCTGTCTCTATCTAAACCTCTTTTCATCACAAATCCATGGATCGCTTCCTTTCTAGAGAATGCATCAGAACGGACACAAGCAGGGACAACACTTGCCAATGTGGTTGTGTTAGCCAGAAGCCCAGCACTTTCCTCCATTTCAATAAATAGCAACAACGCTTCCTCGTCATGCTCATTCTGGGCATACCCAGTGATCATAGCATTCCAAAGACCAATCTTTCTATCAAAGATTCCATCAAATACTCGACGACCACTCAACACTTGCTTGCAATTGCAATACATGTCAACCAAAGCACTGCCAACAAAAGAATTCTCATCCAAAGAGCCATTTTTCAAAGCATAGGCATGCATTTCTTTCCCTGTGCGAAGCATCTCCAAGTGTGAACAGACAGGAAGAACACTTGAAATAGTGAACCCATCTGGTTCAACACCTTTGAGCACCATTTCGCGCAAATACTCCAATGCTTCAAGAAACTGCTCGTTCTGACATAATGAGCTCAACACAGTGTTCCATGTGACTAAGTCACGGCCTTCAAAAGTTCCAAGTAAGATTTTGGAAGATGCTAATTTTCCCAGTTTACCATACATAGCCACCAATGTGTTGATGATAAACGAATTCAACTCACCTCTTCTCAAACTATAGGCGTGAACCTGCTTAGCCATCATCAATCCCTCGGGCACAGGCAAATTCGAGCAAGCAAGAGCCACACTCACCAAGGTAAACGAACTAGGCTCCACATTTTCATCCAACATACACCGAAATGCCTCCAACGCCATTTCCCACTTCTCAAAACTGCACAAAGAAGAAATCATAGAATTCCAAGAGACTTGGTTTCTCTCGGATATTCTATCGAACACTTTAGAGACAGCCCCGAAATCTCCGCACTTTCTATACAAATTCACAAGGGTATTGGCAACAGTCACTGAATCCACTCCGTACCCAAACTTGAAAACGTGGGCATGAATCTGTTTTCCCAAATCCATGTCCTGAAGATCGGCGACAGCCTTCAACAAAGCAGGGAAGGCAAAATTATCGGGTTTTATACCCAAAACAATCATGTCAATGTAAGTCAAGACGGCTTCACGGAGCAAATTGGATCGAACTTTCGACCGGAGGGAATCAATCCACCACTCCGGAGAGCGTGATTGAGAGATGAGTTTCGAAGGTGGGCCATCAACGGCGTCGGTGACTACCTCGGCCGTTGCAGAGGCTGGTGTGGCGCGAAGAAGATGAGGAGGTTTGTGGCGGGAAAATGGAAGCGGTTGAGAAGGATACGGGAACGAGACGGGAGAAAGAAGATGAAGGCAAGAAGACATGACATCAAGATTTTTCTCGAAAAAATGTCGTTATAGAGTCTCTCTCTATCTCTATACCTGTGACTCTGTGTCTGCGAGTCCAAAGAAGTATATGGGCCATAATTAGGCTTTTAATGGGCTTAACGTGAGGGCTCGCCAATTATTGTTCCGCTGTGCGCATCAACTGCAGTGAGTGAGTGAGTGAGTGAGTGAGAGAGAAAGTAGAGAGAGTGTAATTCAAAAGCAAATCGTATCATCCCGCCATTGGCAGAACCTCAGAGAAAACTTCTTTCGGAAGTAAAAACTAGGAGATGGCGGAGTTTCCTTCTACGATGGAGAGAACGGTTGCTTCTTCTCTTCTCCTCCTTTCCTATGGACCGGTATTCTTCTCACCTACAAGGTCGCATCGCACAACCCATCTGTTTCAATTTCTGTGCTAATTATGAGGCTCGTGGTTCAGATCTGTGTTATCTTCCTCGTTGTTTATAAGAATCGTCTTGGGTGATAATAGGTCGGGATCTGTAGAGGAACCGAGCTATGCGAGGAAGTGGTGTGACGAAGGAAGCTCGAATCTGAGCTTGATGTTGGGATCTACCGGATCGAGATCGTGCGGCTCGGCTCTGTCAAGCGATGGTTCGTTTGGGATGAATAACGATCGTGGATTCAAAATCAGCTATACTGGAGATCCATTCCATCTCGTGAATTTCAAGGTGCGAACTCTTCATCACGTCTCTGTTTCTCAGTATTCGTTTGGCCGTTCTCTAGATCTGCATTTCTTCGGAAGAATTTGAACAACGGAGATATTCGAGTGACTAGGCTCTTCTGGATTTTATATGTTGATTTCCTTCATCCGTTATAGTTTTGATGTTACTGTTTCGTTCTTAACCTGAATGATGGTCGCTAGCTCTTAGATGTTCCAATCTCTTTATGCGAGCCTGAATCAATGCAGAAACGAATCATTTCTGGACTTTTTGAATTTCGAATAACATGTAGAGTTGCTCTGTTTCTGGTAAATTCGAACTCCTGCGAATTTCGATTGACTAGCCTCTTCTGGGTTTTAGATGTTGATTTCCTCTGTTCGAGCTAAATTTTGTTGTCACTGTTTCGTTCTTAAGCTGAATGACAATCGCTAGCGCTTGTATGTTCCAATTCTGTTTGATTTTAGATTAATGAATCATTTTACCGTAAACAGATCGTTTCTGGAATTTTAAAACTTGAATTTCATGCTCTGAATTAAGTAAGAAACAAATCTTTCAGAAAAGTGAGGGAGCTAATTTCCATGACTGAATTATTGCAGACAGCTAGAAAACGCCGCTCTCAGGTCATATGGGGATCCTTCAATTTTAAGCCAACAAATTTGATGATAAATTCTGTGTGTGATCTCTCCACATGCTCCGTTGATTCCAAAGATGAGTCGTCATGCTTGTCAACTGGTTCTAGCGAGGTTTCCAGCCTTGAAAGCAGAAACAAACTCAGATATCAGAAAAGCAATGAGAAGCTAAGAGTAGAAGCGAAGAAGACGAAAAAGAAGAAAGAAAGTAGCAGGTCGAGTTCTATACGCCGTAGAGCAAAAGACATCTTGGAGTTTCTTTCCTCAGCCTCTTCTTCTGAGGTTCAGATCCGTCAGATTCTCGGCGACAGCCCCGATACCAGCAAAGCTCTCAGAATGTATACTCTGTTTCCATCTCATACTGAATAGTGCTCTAAGATAAACACTAATTAAACGTTATATACATGAATAAGGTTTCATTTCTTAATTAAGCAATACATTTTAAAGCCTCTAATACATGCTAGAGTTAGTAGAAGAGAATTAATAGTACTGGATTAAATCATCGCTACCTTATGAACTGATATCCTGATGCAGGTTGTTGAAGATGGAGGAAGTGAAGAGGTTTGGCACTGGAGGAAGACTTGATCCCTATATTTACAAGGTATGAAACTCAACTTTCATATTCTTCATTATGACATGAGATATTTGATTTTATCAAAAAAAGACATGAGATTATTTGATTGAATACCCTACAAATTGTTTGAAATTCGAAAGCTACACAAAATTTCCCTTTGACAGATAGATATACCTTACAATGAATCAATGATCATAGGTTCCTTTGCCTCCTTATTTTTTGTAGATTGCATGAAAAATTAAGACGTTGCTGGAAGCAGGTATGACTTATATCCCTTTGCAACCTTATGGTTGTTATATACAATTAATGTTGCCTGATATGGACTTAGGGAAATGAAAACTATAAATATATAGCTACATATATATGGTCTAAAACGCTAGATTTATAAGAAGTGGCTGTGTTACATTACATACCTAGAAATAAACTAAAAATTTTAGAGCCAAGGTTAGCTTTGTTTGATTGGACTTGTTGCTAAGATGAAAATTGGTTGATGACTAATCCTATAAATCCCATCTAATAAAAGTGATTTTGCAAGAAGTTTTAAATCTCACTAACGAGCAAACCATCAATTAATTTGATAAGTGAGTAAACCGTATCAATTGAAATTGTTTACTTAAAGGAAACAAAGGAGGACGAGCTAATTTCTCTTTTTAGGAGAGGTACTCTATCTCTAGACGTGAGGGAATGAAGGGACTTAGGACTTAGGACTTAGGAGGGAAGGGGAATTCATTCCTTAGTTGAACTTGAATCCAATCCCATCCAGCATAGACCCTCATCAACATGCGTTAGTGAGTTGTAAGTTTAATATTTTGTTTAGATATAGCTAAACTAATTAAATTTTATAATATTTGACCCAAAGAAAAATTATAACAAGATTTAATTTTCTGATAATGAAAATATTAGCCCAAATTTCTAGATCTGAAATTTTTAAAACTGCCCTATACAAATCAATTGACACACGTCAAAATGCAAAGATGACAATTGTAATTTGTTGTAACAGTTATACAAGTTCACAATGGAGCGTGTCATGTCATCTGAATCAAATTTCGAAATATTAAATTCTAACATAAACACATACGTTACAAATAAAAAGTCTTAAAACAAGTCCAAAAAGTCGATGAAAATAGTCCATCCATCGAGAAATATGCTTAAAGTAAACGCTTACTTTTCAAGCGACGTTTGCGGTTTTGCCGCAGTCAAAAATACGCGGCGACTGTTTGGTATAGTGACTACCCACTCTCACGCGCATTATTTAATTTCCTATTAATTATTGAAAGATATAAAAAGGAAACGTGAATTAAATTTGTTAATTAACCAAAAAAAAAATTTGGAAAGGAAGCTGACAAGAAACGCTAAACCGATTCCTTTAAACAAAAACGCTAAATTACAGCATAGAATAAGTTCTTCAGTTTCCCCTAATTTCGACCCTATTAGTTTTATAAATAAAAATTTAGTCCCAAAGCTTTTAAATAAACTGAAATTAATACCCTCATCGAGTCTTTATCTAGCACTTACTATTATATGTCAATATTATAGCTCAGGAAAATAATAATAATTATCAAATCATAATTGATGAATAGTAGCGTCATGAATCTCAGCTCTCATGTATTAATGGTACAATAAAGGCAAAAAGAAAAAAAAAGACTGAGGGGGCAAAGCAAAATAAAATAAAATACAAGGGAGCCAAGGAAAAAAGTAGAAGAAAAGTAATAATAATAAAACCCTTAAAAATAAGAAGCGGAGACTTCCTTCGCTTTTCCTGCCTCCTATAAATTCACACGCGACTTGTAAATTCTACATCATTGTCTCCGTCTCTCTCTCTCTCTTCAAGAGAAAGAGGAAAAAAAAAATTAAAAAAAAAAAGAAGAAGAAGAAGATCTTTCAAAGAATGGGGAAATACACAGAGATGCTGGACGCAGGCGTGAGAATAGCGGCGAGGTTTCATTCTCACTGTCCTCAGACGGCGCGTCTCTATTACCATCCCCCTTCCGATGGCCACCACCATCACGGCGTCACGGATTTAATCGGAGGTGGGGTTTTTGGTGGATCGGGTCAAGATTCGACCGGTTTGGTTGCGTTAGGATCCGGAACTGCTGCTTGCGGTCTCAAGGCTTCTAATGGGTATGAAGACGCCAGGGATCTCTTGTTGTTCTCTGTTGTTTGATTGATTTTATCAAAAAAATATAGATATAATTTATAATTTTTTTGGTGGGAGGAGAGATTTGATGAGCGATGTTTTTGATTTTTCTTTTCTGTTGTTTTTTATTATTGAGAAAACTATTCTTGTGGTACATTTAATCATCTCTGGATTCTGAATTCTTCTGGGGAAAATTGGATGTTGATGAGAAATTAAATTGATTATTTTTTTTGTTTTTGTTTGACTCCGTTCGGTATTAGGTTGCCGCATCTTTGGTTTAACCTCTAAATTTATTGACCAAGTCATTTTTGCCCTTTGGAATAATTCCTTGCCTACATCTGCAACTTGATCTGAGCATAATCTTTTAAATTATTATTGCAATCTGTTTTTTTCTTGTCGGATCCTAAAGAACATATCAACATTGGTTGAACCACAACCAAAGGTTATGGAGCTGACAATGATTTGTCGATTTTGAACGATAGAGTTAACAGCATCTTCTTATTAGCTATCCCAATGTATGGACCTGAATAACTGATTATAAACCCAAAACAAATAAGTTATGTTACTCAATACACACACAGACACAAATTAAAGTTCTTTTGCTTTCATTTACTACCGTTGCCAACGAAACTGATAACAAGTCATCTTCCAAGCCTCTCTACTCGTAATCTCACCCACCCACTTTAGGTCGATTTTCGAACAATCTCTTCGTTGGGGTTCCCAGAAGGCACTGTATGTTGGGTAAGTGATGAAGATCAACCCAAGCAAAGCTATTACTAGCCAAGAATCTAGATTCTTTAAGTCGTTTCTTGTAGACCATTTAGAACCTTCTCTAGACATCAGCCTCGTTTTCTTTGACTACCGTTTGGTCTGTCTCTAGACAGTAGAGAGGCTTTATGACTTGTTCCCAGGTGAGTTTTGATGCCGCCGGTGGATCGAACTGATGAGCTTCGATTTCCATCCACATTCTTAGGGTTGGCATTGTCCATTGGCTTGTGGCTTTGAAGATTCAGAAGCTGGGTCTGTGGAGCAAGTTGGTACTGGTTCATCAAGTGGAAACTGAAGGCAACAATAATCATGGTTAAATACTGAAACTTCCAAGATGGATAGGTAAAATGTGTTACAAATTCGGATGTCATGAAAATTGCCCAAAGAAAGAAGTCGAATACTGGATGGTAACCTCATCATGTGACACTTTCCTGAGCAGATATGGATGCTAGTCCGGCTCTTCTTGAAGATGCAAAATAACTCTCTACTTAATCCCGTTACCAATAACTAGATGTATTTACACTCTATTTGACCATTACGACTCGCATATTTTGTAGTTTTGTAATGAATCAACTAGAACCAAAAGATTGTGTAAAGAGGACAAATACACACAATTAGATCGTAAACACAATTCACTAAAATGTGCAAGAAAATAAACTAAACATCGTCTTTATCTTCGAATCGCATAAAGTTTTCCATCTCTTGCTAATTATTTACATCCTAAAGAAGACAAACTAATGAATACGAAAAAAAAAAATCTACTTCCATGTTTTTTAAATTGGTTTTGTTATTAGGGGTGTCAAAATGGGTTGAATTTGATGGATCAATCCAATCCAAACCAAACCATTAATCCATTGAGTTGAAAATATTGGTACTAATGGATTATTGAGTTTAATGGGTTAATGGTTTTAATAGTTTGAATTTAAATGGTTTGGGTTAAATAGGTAAATGGGTTATCCATAACCAAACCAATACAAATTTAATAACACAACCAAACA
>OVAY01002559.1:0-16828 GCA_900406395.1 Kernera saxatilis | reverse complement strand
ATTAAAAATAGATAAGAAAATACATTCAAAAATCAAAACATACTCAAAATTAGTAATATATTAAAACTTTTAATTAGATATATAAGAAAAGACATTTAAATATGTTAAAAATCTATAATAAACTAATATTTATTTTTAGTTAAATATATAGGAAAATATATTTGAATATATTAAAAATTATAATATTAAGTAAAATTAATTAATTCTTATTTTAAAAAAATATAATTTCTGGTTCAAAATCGAACCGAATAAAAACTGAAACCGAAACCGAATCGAATTAGATAAAACCAAACCGAACCGAACTGAAATATAATTTAGTCCTAAATGGAACCTATTTTTTATAACCCGAAAAAAACCAAAACCCGAATAACCCAAACCGAACCGAATAACCGAATGCCAGCATACTAATAAGATTCGTGGGACGGCGGGCGCATAGTGTGAGAGTGTGTCAGACCAAACCTTTTTCTCTCTCATACGAAGAATCCATCAAAGCACTTCACACTATATACGTGTGTGTATCTATTCCTTTTTTTTTCATTCTTTTATATAAGGCTCTACTTTATCAAAATTCTCTGTTTTCGTCTTCTTCTTGCTTTTTCAATAACCAGCTTTACCTTTCCACACCCACTTCTTTTTCTTCTATCTCTCTCTCTCTACCTTTCTCTCCTCCTTACGGTTTCGATCAGCTTGAAATTTCTATAGCCATGGACACAGCTAAATGGCCTCAGGTATACTACATTTATTTACCAGAAAATGCTTTCTCTCTTATTTTTCTTTTATATTTGAAAAGTTAAAAAGAGAGTTTCTTGTGTGAATGATTTACATGCTTTGTTTGTTGTTCAAAAAAAGGAGTTTGTTGTGAAGCCAATGAACGAGATCGTGACAAACACGTGCTTGAAACAGCCGAATCCTGCTGCTGCTGCTGCGGTGGAGAGGAAGGCAAGACCGGAGAAAGACGAGGCTTTGAACTGTCCAAGATGCAACTCTCTCAACACCAAGTTCTGTTACTACAACAACTACAGCCTGACGCAGCCCAGGTACTTCTGTAAAGACTGCAGGAGGTATTGGACCCAAGGTGGTTCCCTCCGGAACATCCCCATCGGTGGTGGCGTCAGGAAGAACAAGCGATCTTCTTCCTCTTCACCCTCCTCGTCTTCGCCTTCAAAGAAACCTCTTTTCGTTCCACAGCTAAACCCTAAGATTGCTGAGAATTCCCACGAGGCTGAGGCGGCTAAAGTTCAAGGCTTGGCGTTTGGGAATACCCACGAGGTTAAAGATCTCAACTTGGCGTTTTCTCAAGGGTTTGGGATTGCTCATCATCATCATCACAGTATTCCTGAGTTTCTGCAAGTAGTACCCAACAGCATGAAGAACAACCCGCTCGTCTCAACCTCATCGGCTTTGGAGCTTTTAGGGATCTCTAACTCCTCCTCTAATTCACGCCCTGCTTTCATGCCTTATCCCAACGTTCACGATTCATCGATTCATTACGCAGCAGCATCTGGGTTTGGTCTGAGTTACCCACAGTTTCAAGAGTTTATGAGACCAGCTTCGGGGTTCTCTCTTGATGGTGGGGATCCTCTACATCAAGAAGAGGGGTCTAGTGGAAGGCCTTTGCTGCCATTTCAGAGCCTGAAACTTCCAGTCTCATCATCAAGCACCAATAGTGGTGGCAATGGGAAGGATCATCATAGTCATGGTGATCATGAACATGAGAAAGAAGAAGCTGACCAGTCTGTTGGGTTTTGGAATGGCATGTTAAGTGCTGGTGCTTCTGCTGCCTCTGCTAGTGGATCATGGCAATAATTAGTCACCAAGAGATTTTTACAATGACGAACAAAGTTTTAATTTTTTCATCCAAATTTTATAAGATGAGGTTAACTACCGTCTGGGTGTTTACTATTTTAGATTTGAAAAAAAAATATTATTAACTTTGTTGGGGTGGGGATGGATACTGTATGACTTTGTATTTAAATCAAATGTCAGTTGTTGGTTACCTAAATTATATGGATTCCATTCATCTTAGGATCCTGTTGGTGTTGCTTGTAACTTGCCAATGGTTTTCGCTTAATAACCCATAAAATAACATATATAATGGCCTAATGGGTGTATAGTACTAAGTGTGTCACAAACGAAACAACCTTAGTGTACAAAATGAGCTACCAGATTCGGAGGTGTAGAGAGAAATGGTCATTGCCCTCTTTTAGACATAAAGCCTGTCATCTCAATATGGTAGTGTACTTAAGCTTAAGCCAAAACCCATACGTGAGTCTATTATGTGACGATACAAAATGTTGATATATATATACAAAGATCTACTCAAAGCCCTTTAGTGAAGAGTATGAAGATAAAAGAAGACTCTCATTTGAAAGGGGTAAGTATGGTTGAGGAGAAAGAGAACCACAAAGCACTAAAAAGAAAATGAAGATCATTTTAATTCAAATAATAAAAATCAATGGAGGCAGCCCAACATTTCCCCTCGGACTTGGTATCTCTCTCCATCATCATCATTGCTCCCACTACTCTCTCTATTCTCTATAGTCTATTGTCTTCCCACGCAGAGAAGATCAAAAAACACGTTGATTGGGTGTAAAGCAATGAAGATGATGGTAAAAAGTGGAAGATGAGTCCAGCTTACAACTATTAAATGTCCATTAATTTTTATTTAAGATGATGTAAGCAGTAGTAGTTAATTGATCTTTAATGGGGCTGGTTCCGTACAGCAGAGATTAAAAAGTATTAAAACATGTGAATTTAGTATGGAATTTTAACATAAGGCTCCCGTTTTTGTTAGTCGCATTCCAAAAGTCCCCACCTTTTGACTCTTTGAGGGAAAATGGCAGCCCATTTAAACAAACACAATTAAAGGTAAACCAACAAAAAAAAAAGGAAGCAAGATACTAGTACTAGTTTTTACATTTTATTATTATATTTATATGAAATGAAACCTATTTTTCGACCCAAAAAAAGAAAGAAAGAAATGAAACCTATTTATATTGTGTAGGTAGGTGTGTAGGTTTATTAGCTGCTGTTGCAATTGACTCTCCAACAACACTTTCCGCTCAACATCTTCTCGTTTGCTTTTCACATTTATTTTCTATTCACAATCACAACATTTGTTCGGCCTTAGGCTTAGGCTTAGAGAATTAACCAACTTCCAACTAGGACAAAGCTATAGAAGAATCATCATACTGTAGTTGGGAAACATTTTAAATTTGATTATATTCTTCTGACGTAAACGAAGGACCCGATTAGACAAGGAAAAGAGTTATGATAAAGCATTAAGCACATTCGTACTCGTAACTCGTAAGCAATTCCTTTCTTCTTATTTTTTCTGTCTGGATTTCACAATAACAGTAAGCAAGCAACAATCCAAAACTGGCTCTGTCGACTGTATATTTTATATATTATATGATTTTAAAGTTCACTTAACCCTTACAAACCCCCTCCGACTTCTTTGGCTTTTACATTAGTAAGGAAAAATCTAAGAAGAAAACAATAGTGGCATATGTATTTTCATTCCAAGGCTTCATCATGATCATAATGGATTACACATATACCATCATCTCTCATTTACTGAACGCATTGTTGCGTTCATTGGTCTGCATTGATTCCAAAGATGCGGACCTTGTGCATGTGCGGGAACTTTGCAACCACCATTATAAATACAGCGAGCGTGTTCAGGAAGAGCATCGGATGTTGATAGTCTGTCGTGTGAGATGCTATCAAGTACCTAGAGCAAAGGTCATTTATAAGATCCTCACTTCTCACCAACAATATCTCCCTCCAACACACACCACCATATCTATATATTGTCCCACCACACAACACAAAACAACTATGGTTTCATCTAGATTGACTCATATGGGAATCTTGAGCACCAACACTAAATCTAAGGAAGGCCACACTAGTAGAAGAAGAAGAAGCTAAATACTAGAAGATAAAACTTGGATTCCATCATATCCGGAAGCAACCAGAGAACATCCAAACACAGATATAAGAACTCCGATTGTATATGATGGTTTGAAATGATACTCAACAGCTAGTATAGATTGTATATGCTTTTATGAATCTCCTCAAAAGGGAATGAGAAAAAGGAGTTAAGCTAGTATTAAAGAGAAGAAAGTAGGTATGAGAAAGTGTAATTATGATAAACACAACCGACTCCAATCTGTCTACCAAGGAATGTTAACAAAGGAGGTTCAGAAAATAGGGTAAATGGGGCCGGGAAAGATAAGACGCATCAAGTAACGTTTGCCAAGGCTAATGCAAAGGAAACACAAAGAGAAAGAAAGCTGAAGTAATTGGAAGAGTAATAATAAGATGCACAAGAGGGGCAAAATACATAAGCAATTCGAAGCAAAAAGGGATGCGTAGTATGAAATTTCAAAGTGCACACAATGACATGAGGCACAGAGGTTCCCTATCTATCTAATCTATGAATCAAAATGCAGAGGTGAACTTACAAGACAAGGGGAACGAGAGTGAGGAACTTTCGGTTGCGGGTGAGCTGCTTGCCGTTGTCAATCTGCTCCCACCAAGTCAACCTGTTGTAGATTCCCTGGTCATCCCCAAACGGCGTTCCCTTCTTCCAGTGAAAGAAATGATATGTAACCTAGGAGAAGAAGAAGAAGAAGACGGGGATGATTGGAGATGATTGAGATTGAAATTGGAAATGGGAATCGAGAGAGAGACATACGGAGAAATGAGCGAGGTGGACGATGGTCCAGGCGATGCCAGGGGAGCAGGAGAAGATGGAGAGGACGAGGAGCCAGGAGAAGAAGAGGATGAGGATGTAAGTCGTCCAAACACCAGGATACGTGAACCACTCCGTGTTCCGATTCACATCCGTCGTCGGCAAAGCTCGTACGTACATCATTCCAATTCCAATTCCAATTCCATCCAACCAAACAATCTTCAATCTTGACGACGACGACCAGTCATCACCATCCTCCTCTCTTCTCATCTCTTCAGGTATGGGCTTACAAAAGCCCATTTGATAATGAATGAAGCCCACCAGGTGTAGAAATTTTGGAAAAAGGCTTAATCATACTATTAATTATGATGATGTGGGAAAAAGAAAAGATTAATAAGTGAGAGGGTTTGTGCCTCCCTCAAAATCAACATGTCATCCAGCTGCCTATCCAACCCTCTACGCCACGTGTCTCTCTCTCTCTCTTTCCTTCCCGGCCAAAATTTAACTCTTTTTTCTCTCTCTTCTAAAATTACACTATTCACTAATTCACATCATAAAATAAGTAAAGGGACTTACATATCCTTTTACTTATTTGAAGCTCTATGAACTATCAAGTAATAATCCACCATATATATTGGATGATTTTTTCACTTCTTTGAAAAAGAAAACAAACTACTTTAAACTGTTATTTTTTCAAAAATATTATTGACTCATGCTTACCCAGACTACTTGCCTAAACCAAGTAATTTGGCTAACTATGGCATGTATAGTTGCATAAATACTCTCTGTTTTTTTTCTATCTATAATTACTATTCACATAATAAAATGAATACCTAATTATCTGTAAAGAAGATTTACATATTTGGAGCTCTATGAATTATCAAGTATACTATTTGGCTAACTAATCCAAAAGTAAACAATTATTGTAAGAAACAAAATGTAAAATATTACCAAGTCTGGAAAGTGAGGATTTTGAAATTAGAATAGCAAAATAAGAGTCAAGATAATTAAAGATGTAGGGAGTCCCAATCACTTAAATGATAAGTTGTGGGGGCAGAGAGTGAAATCAAATGGAAATGTAAAAACAAAAACAAAAAAAAGACAAAAGAAATAAAAAAAAATGGTTGAATGAAGAGACATTCCCTGACAAACGGTGTCTTGTCCAAAGAAGGAAAATGATTGTATGGGTGCCTTTGCACTGTAACACTATTATATGACGTCTTCTTCTCTCGCTCCAACTTTATTACCTTGGAGTTTGCGATTGTTCATCATTGCTTTACTCATCTTCTCATTAGATAATCACATTAATTACAAGAATATCAAATTATCCTCCTGTCCAAATAAGAATCGTTTATACTGCTACAAAGCTCTCATCTCTCACCCAATACACATTTTCTCCTTTTAATTACTTTCATATATATAGTCAGTCCTTTTAGTCTTTAATTCTTTCATGTAAATTGAAACCATGCTTTGGGATGGTTCATTTCTAATACAGCATTGAAGTTAAACATACAGTCTGGACTATATATATGTACTTTAGAATTCATGTTTTTACATTAATGGAGCAGCTTTGAGCCGGGCATTCATTGTTTATGTTTTGGGAGTGATATGATCTTTGCTCCTCCTTTTTGGTTAACGAATGTGAATTCAGTACTTTTATTTGGTTAATGGTTAATGGTTAAATATATTACTCACAATACTTGAGGAAGGTTTGTTCAAGTTAATTGACCGTGGAATTCGCAATACTTGTTCGGCAAGAAGGCATATTCATAGGTTTCAAGATTGTCTTGCATTGTGGTTTCGATACTCTTTAATTTTCTCGTTAATTTCTACCTATTTGACCGGGATTGTTGAACCCGGGTGGTCGATGTCGTTAAGGCACCATTTTCTTTTCTTTTTACTATGTAACCGGCCCTTTTAAAGGTATCAAAAAATAAGGTAGTCAAGGCAATAACTATGTGATTCCTAATCAATCAAATGAGAAATTGACTTCTACCCTTTTTTCTTTTTGTCAAGAGAAATTGACTTTCTTGGTGAGTCAAAATCATTACGAAGAAATTATTACGTGTCACACATATATATATATATATATATATATATATGTATTAAAAAAAAATCCTTGATAAAGCACAATGATACATCTTCGAGAGAATCCCATGCATAAATTTATAAACAAATAAAAAACTAAAGACGATTCCCGTTTGGATCGATCCATTACTAAATCATTCCATTTTGCATATATACATAACAACTTTGATCGTCAGCTATTTGGTTTTAGATAGTGTCCGGTGTCTAATTACGTGCCTACTGTCTAATACATTTGCTTTGTTCATTTCAATCTCTTAACTATATCTATTAGCATATATAAGTAAAGATAATAACTAAACACAATCAAAGAAATAAAAAACCATCCCATAGTATAAGTTGGAAAAACTAATTTGAACTATGGAAGAACCAGCTAGAATATATATATCGAGTCAGTCACCTTCTCGACTGATTATAAGGATCTCCTATATACATATGACCGACTTGCCATTTGACTGGCCAGCTTTCCCTACATCTCTCGACAAATTTTTGTTTTTTGTTTTCTTTATCTTATATTTTCCGATCCCTCAATTGTAGAAATTACCAGTGGGTTCAGAGGACTAGAGATAATGATGTTATATATATATTTTTACCGGTTTGGTTCGAAACCTCAAACATAATTATAGTCTAGTAAGAACTTGACCCAAGAAAAAAGAAAAATCTATATAAGTATATATGGTTGAATTTTATAACGATAGCCATATGTATACGATGGTTAAAAGTCGACATATGATACTTATTACATGTGGCTGGATGTGTCCAATGCCATATCGACTGATATGTATATATGTGATTCATGACAACGATCCACGAGCCTTGAGTATATCTTGGTTGGAGTGATGTACATAACCTAATTAATGACATGGCATACATATACAAAGTTTATGTTTTCAAATGTTTGTGTGTGAAAAAGGGAATGATGATGGTTGATGGTAGTGGGAAATAGCATGATGGTGTTACCATAAGAGTTTCTTAACAAATATAAGGATACCCATCGAATTTGGTCCTTTCTTTGGGACAAAGCGTGCCTTGTTTCCCCTTTCCCTTTTTTTTCTTTCTTATATTCCATTGCATCTCTAGCTATATATTGTCATTTTCATTTTTACACAGTTTAGATGTTTTTACATTACTGTACCGACATATTATGATGTGAAATTTGCTATGTATACGAAACGATTAAGTGTTTCAGCATTCGATATTCAATACAGAGAACTAAATTCATCTGAGATCGACTAATCAGCTAAAGACATTATAGTATGTATCTACATAGAATGCGAAGTTAATAATTCTTAGATGGAAATTTTTGGAATAAATAAAGAATAAAGGATATGTGTAATGGTGGGTAAAAGAAACTAAAAGATTGGTTTACTTTGAAGACTTTTCCAAATTTGCAAAAAAAAAAAGAGAGATATAATAATTGAATTTGATGTTCCATATAAAAAATGTGGTTCATCATCTTGGTTTCTAAATTCTAACACAAATAAGGACAAAAAAGAGTACTAATTCATATTATATATTGGGCAATTCTTTCTTAATTGGTTTTAAATTGTAAGTTCGTGTAAAAGCCTGTTCTCTACATTTTTAAAAGAAAGTTTTCAAAATAAATTTTATAAATAACGAAAAACAAGCGTACAACATAAAATCCCACTTTTGGATTTAGTTCACCACTTTCGGACACCGTTGGAATAAAAACGGAAAGTTTTGAAAAGGGAAAATAAAACTATTAAAGAAGGAAAAAATTAAGGGAAAATCTTGATGCCGTTGACTTTTGTTCTCAACGGCCATGATTGAGCGTGTGATGAGTATAAGAGACCAAATTATGGCTACTCCTAATAAACCCAAAAAAAAATAATTCATGAGTTTTTCTTCATTTGATTTGTAGTTATAATCACTTTCCATTTCAAGATTTGTGGATATCTGTTATATATTCTCTACACTACCAGAAAGCTAAAAAATGTTAAACGAAAAAGTGATGTATGTGTGTCACTTACGCATGTGTGTGGTGTGGAGATGTTGCAAGTAACAAAAATGGGTGTCATATATTGACGCATGTGTTTCTAACGTTTACTATATATGTATCTGATGCTCTGTCGAAAATCAAGTTTTCAGTTTATATCGTATTTCTATAGTAACTTATATTCAGTAAACTATGACATTTAAAGGTTGATATATATGTCTTAGTCATAGATATTTTAAGTAGAGATCGAGAGTTTAGAGTATAGTGTTTTGACGACACAAATAATCGACTCAATTTTTTTATTATTGAACTAATGTTCAATTTCTACTTTCCCTTCATTTCATAAATATGGACTCTTTTAATTTCTGCCAAAAAAAAAAAAAACGTTTCGTAATAAAAAAACATTTTTCCTTTGATTAGATCAAGCTCTTTTTTTTTTTTGAATTTTTTTAAGTCCAGTAGTTGTCCTCTATATAAGCTTTAAATTTTTTTAAAAAAAACCTCTAAATATATGTACAAATTAGGATAAAGTACATAAAAACTCTTACGATTATATATATACATTCTCATATGATCGTATCCTTTTAAATACATATTGTAAACTCTATGTAGATTATGTGACCGGTGACGACATTAATAGTATAATGTTTATATAATATATGAATAAGTGGATAAGAACTAATTAAGTCAAGATTATCATACAAAAAATTCAAGATTTAGGTGACACATATTTGGGGGACCTAATTGGCCCATACACTAAGAGGCGTACAATCTATATTTCTTTTTAATAACTCTAATCATTTTTTTTGTTAACCCAAAAACTTTGTGATTTAAATTTTTTCATGGAGCATTTATAATAACATCCTTGTACAATAAGTAGAGGGTTCAAAAAATATTCGAGATTGTGACATTGACGTGTCAATAATTATATTCTCACTGCCAACTTTAGCACTTTATGAGTGTGGATTTGTTCGTTTGTTATTGAACATACATACTTAAGTTCTCAATGGTTTTCGTCATCTTCAGGTCTTCTCCGACTCACGGACCCTTGTCTCTCTCCTTTGTTAAGGAGAAAACCACAATGACTTAGTGGCGGTGCTCCACGACATTTTGATCGCGAGCCACCATTATATGTTTTAATCGTATTTCTCGGTTAGCAAATGTTTTAGTCGATTCCTTGGCAAAAGCTGCCTAAATGTCTTTGGAATTTTTTTCCGAGGAACTTTGTTTAAGTATTCAAAAAATAAATTGATGAGTTTTTCTTCATTTGATTTGTAGTTCTCAATGGTTTAAAGCAAAGTAATACTAAATAACAATCTCTAAATAAGGTTTATACATTGATGTTTTTATCACTAATGACTAATGTAATATCACTTGAAAATCTGGTCTTTAATTAACCTACATGATACCCGATTAAGAACTTTAATTTATATATCTCATACAGATAATTATATTTGACTAGTTCTAACTAGCACATTTCGTCGCTTAACAACAATATTACATCTTTCTCCTAAAATAAAACCATATTTATTACACTTGATATTTAATTGGTTTAACTAGATAAATGTTATAAAATGCGTAGGAAGTCGTTTGCTAGGCCTAAAATCTAGTTATTAGCGAACATGTATAGTATTGAGTTAGTTTAATCGCTCGAAGAAAATAAAAAATTACAAATTTTAATAATGATGTACAAGAAACGAGGATGTATGAGAAGAATGATCGGTAGAAACCCCACAGCCCCATTATCTTTTTTTTTTTTGGTTTTTTCTCGGTGGGGATCACATTCTTTTTTGTGTAATTACTCCTTTTTAGAATTTTTGTTTTCCGTCTCGCCATTTTCCATATGTTCAATTGTTAATTAATCATAATAATATTACTTGAAATATTAAAGTAAATCATAAATTCGTATCGAGTATTCATGAATCCATATTAAAAGTAAAATAAAATCACCCTTTATACCTCGAAGATCCTCTCCCGTATTAATTTCAAAAAAGACAACAATTAAAACAAAAAGCAAGCAAACTTTTTTCATTAACCGGTAATAGCCGGTGTTTATTTTTGTCACTTTTGGGGAAAAAGCGTGACTGGACACCGGCAGGCAAATCGAAATACAATATAATGAAATCTTTATATATTTATTTATCAAATCCTTCAATCTTTCTCTCTCCTCTTCCTCAGACAAAAAGGCTCTTCCACAGCACTTCTTATCGAATTACAGACATTTCAATGTACACACACATTACATATAAATAGAACTCTATAGCTTATGTTATGTTTGCTTATATATATATGTATGTAGAAGGACATAGCTTTTTAATTGCTTGAACAAAAAGCAAAAACCAAGGAATTCTCTCTGCAGATAAAAGAAAGAGACCATAAACCGACATTTTTCCTCTGTTTCCCAGCTTTTTTCTTTGGAGTCTGGTTTCTGGAGAAGACAAAATAAAGTTTCTGTCTTTTTAAGAGTTCGAGATCCATACCATCTAGTATAAGCGGAGATCCTGCAGAAAATAAGGGGTCTTGTGGAGTTAGGCAGAAAATTTGGGTGATGATGATGGATTCGGAGGTTAAGCAGATGTTGGGGAGTCTCTGTTTCAGCCATGGATGGTCTTATGCTGTCTTTTGGGGCTATGATCCCATTAATCCCATGTAATTTCTCTGGAGGGTTTTATGCATCTTTCTTTAATTTTTTGGATGANTTTCTTTAATTTTTTGGATGAGTTTTCCATTAAAAACTGTTTTTTTTTTTTTTTTTTGTTGATTCATGCCAAGCCTAAAATTGCATCTACTTTTCATTTCGTTTATTTTGAACAAAAAGTATCTTTAGTGTCCATAAATATAATTAATTTTCTTGGATGGAAAATTATGATTTCAGGTTATTGAGATTTGAAGAAGCACACAATGATGAACAATCAGCCGCACTCGTTGATGATATGATTCTCCAGGCTCATATCTTAGGCCAAGGGTAATCTCTACATGCAATTCAATCATTTATATATCATATAAAAAATGTGTGTATATATATGTATCTTCATTACTCTCTTCTATTTGATGACCTCAGGACCGTGGGAGAAGCTGCTTTAACTGGAAACCATCAATGGCTGTTCTCAGACACACTGTTTCAGGTTTGTCCTCCTTCTCTCTCGTCTTTTCCTTTATGTTTGCGAGTTTGGTCAAAATATTGTATATTTCATGAAGAAGCAGTTGATATTCGTGTTTGATTGTTTTGCAGTTTGAGCATGAGTTTCAGAATCACTTTCTCTCTGGCTTGAAGGTGATTAATTTGTCTCATAGTTTAAGAATTCATATCCATTTGAGTCGGTGAGATCCTTATATGCGGTTTCGATGTTATTTTTACAGACTGTCGCAATCATTCCAGTAGGATCAAGCGGCGTTGTTCAGTTAGGATCTACTCAAAAGGTTTGCATAAATGATGATGAAATTTATATTTCTTGCTGTGGAAGTCAAGGACTAACTAGTCTTTCTGCGTCTTTCTATCTTGAGATTGTTGAGAGCCAAGAGATGTTGGAACAAACAACAAGCGCTCTGCAGGAGAATTGTTTGAAACCAGATCAATCGGTGGATCTTGATACTTTCTTCGAGTCTCTACTACCACTGGGTGACTCTGAGATTGTCCCTGAATCTTTTCAAGGACTCAGCTTTGATGACATCTTCACCGACGATAATCCTCCTTCTTTGCTCAGCCCTGCTAAAGCCTCTGAAGCACCTCTGAACCCTTCGTCACACCAAGATGATCTCACCCATGGCGATGATTTTGGGTTCGACATTCTCAACTCCTACTCTGTGGACGATCTTTACCAGCTCCTCGCTGATTCACCACAACGCAATTGCTCACCAGGTGATCATCAAGAGAATTCCATGGTGATCCAAGGAAATGAAAATGATATTTTCGACATTCTGGGGATCAATTCGGATGATTCTTCGTCGATAAGCCATCAAGGATGTGGTGCAACGCCGCCTAAAGGACTCTTCTCTGAGCTCATAGGCAGCAGCCTTAGCAACAGCACTTGTCTCACTAATGTGCAAGACTATTATTATTCTGGTGTGAGTCAGAGTAAAAGACGGAAACTTGAAACATCGTCAGCGCATAGCTCAAGCTTCTTTCCTCCTCCTCCTGCTCCTGTTAAGAGTTTGTGGATTGATGAAGACAGATCAAGCGTTGCAGGGAATTGGAAGAAGCCTCACGAAGAAGGTGTGAAGAAGAAAAGAGCAAAAGCAGGAGAAAGCAGGAGGCCGAGGCCTAAGGACCGTCAGATGATACAAGACCGTATCAAGGAGCTACGAGGGCTGATTCCAAATGGAGCAAAGGTACTTGACGACATCTTAATTAATTCCTTAATTAGCTAGATCTTGAATCTTGTGTGTGTGTTTTAATTCAACAGTGTAGCATTGATACGCTGCTTGATCTGACCATAAGACACATGATGTTCATGCAAAGCATCGCCAAGTACGCAGACAAACTCATACAACCATACGAGCCCAAGGTGAGTGAGGAATCACTAATGAATCAAATCTGCTTGTTTTTTGTTTGTTTGTTTATGATTGAATTAGCAATATGATGATGATGATGCTGGTGAAGGAGAAAGAGAGAACATGGGCGTTGGAAGTGGGGGATGATGAGTCGGTGGTATGTCCGATCATGGTGGAGGAATTGAAGCCGCAAGGGCAAATGCAGATAGAGATGGTGTGCGAGGAAAGTGGAGAGTTTCTGGAGATAGCAGATGTGGTCAGAGGTCTGGGATTGAACATATTGAAAGGAGTGATGGAAACAAGACAAGGCAAAATATGGGCTCACTTGATCGTCGAGGCAAAGCCACACCTCACCAGGCTTCAACTCTTGTGCTCACTTGTTCGCCTCTTCCACCAAACATGACTTACTTCATTTTTTATATCTCATATTCTTTCTCTTTTTTTCTTTCGATTTGATTGGTGGATCAAAAAGCGAAAAGAAAAATCTGTCGATAGTTTAGTTCCATGATCCCAAAGCGTTTGTAGTTAGAAACTAGAAACATCACATGAAAGATTTTTTGCTTCAAGCATTTAGTGTGCGTGCGTGGTAAGACAAAGGCCCATAAGACAACATACCGAAGAAAGCCCATTTAAAAATGTGACGACACCGTTTTGGTGGATAGACTAAAATAATAATAATAATAACTGAATCAGAAAATAGACGATTTGATTTCTTCTTTCTCTTTTAGGGTTCGTTAACTTTTATATATTTGGTTGCGAAATTGTAGCTTCATCTGTGATTCTCTGCTCGCAAAAATGGTGGATCAATGGAGATGCTCCATACATTAAGAGACACGTTACACCTCACTGTCATCGCCTCGGAGATGGGGATTTCCTTCGCCGCCAAGCTCTGTTTCCGGTCGAGGTTTCGATCGGCGATTGATTCCTATTGCTTCGCCCGTGAGGCCTTCTCCGATCCAATCTCCCTCCTCACCCTTCTCTAATCCCATCCCGCCTCTCCTCTTCTTTCTTCTTCTTCTTCTATCTGCCATGGACGAGCCTAATTTCGCCGACAAAGATCCCACTGGTCGCTACATTAGGGTACGCTTTCACCTGCTATTTCCTAGGAAAATCTTGATATGATTGAATGTTGCGATTAGGACGTTGTTTTTTTCGCTGTGGAAAATAGTGTTCATGTTTTTTTTTTCTTCTTCTTCTTCCTCTTCCTCCTTCAGTATGATCACGTTCTGGGGAGAGGAGCCTTCAAAACTGTGTATGTCCCTCCTATGCTTTTAACTGCAAAAAGGCTCTGTTTAATTCTTATAATGCTTGAGTTTTCTCTCTTCTCTTGTATAAAACCTTTCCCTTTAATCAGATATAAGGCATTTGATGAACTCCAAGGGATTGAAGTTGCTTGGAACCTAATGAGCATCCAAGATGTAATGCAGATGCCTGGCCAACTTGAAAGGCTATATTCTGAAGTCCATCTGCTAAAAGCCCTAAGACATGAAAACATCATCAAACTCTTCTTCTCTTGGGTTGATGATCAAAACAAGACCATCAACATGATCACTGAGCTTTTCACCTCTGGTAGTCTCAGGGTGTAAGTCTCCCAACTCCTCTCTTCTGTTTCCTCATCTCTTCCCATTGAATCATTGTGTCTTGATTGGGATTTATCTTTATGCAAAGATATCGTAAGAAGCATCCCAAAGTTGATCCCAAGGCCATCAAGAACTGGGCTAGGCAGATTCTTAAAGGCTTGCACTATTTGCATTCTCAGAGCCCTCCCGTAATTCACCGGGACCTTAAGTGCGACAATATATTTGTCAATGGAAATACCGGAGAGGTCAAAATTGGTGATCTTGGGCTCGCAGCTGTTATGCAGCAACCCACTGCTCAAAGTGTCATAGGTAAATACTATTAAACTGCTTCACTCTTGTTCGATCTAGGAAAATCTACTGAATGTTTTGAGTATGTTCAGGTACTCCTGAATTCATGGCGCCCGAGCTTTATGAAGAAGAGTACAATGAACTTGTAGATATCTATTCTTTTGGCATGTGCATGTTGGAGATGGTAACATGTGAATATCCATATGGCGAATGCAGAAACCATGCTCAAATATACAAGAAGGTTACCTCGGTAAGTCTGATGTGATATATTATATGTCTTACATTTCTCTTTGACACGGGGCACCTCTTTGAACCCTTGCATTTTGCAGGGTATAAAACCTCAATCTCTCAGCAAAGTTGATGATCCGCAAGTTAAGCAATTCATAGACAAGTGTCTTCTCCCAGCTCCTTCTAGACCAACTGCTCTCGAGCTCCTGAAGGACCTGTTCCTTGCAGTAGATGGCGCCAGGGACTCCACTCTTGTTGCTTCATCAAAAACAACATCTAAACCTGCAAAGCCACCACAGTCTGAACATCATCCTATGGATGTGGATCATAAGGAGTATACAAGTGTTTCCATCTGCTCATCTGGTAAAAGCAGCCAAGAATACCCATGGCTCCATACCATTGAAGTCCAGAGGTTTGCTGAAGAAACCGAATTCAGGTTGAGTGGAGGGAGGAAAGATGATGTGACAGCGTCAATGGCTCTGCGTATCGCTGACTCATCTGGTCCGTCTTATCTTCTGGCCTCGTATTCGTTTTCTTTTCCACAGTTTCAATAAGCTTACAATTAAAAAAATATTGGATTTTCCTAACAGGTCAAGCAAGAAAGGTTGATTTTGACTTCTATCTGAAGTCAGACACAGCAGCAGCGGTTACAGGGGAGATGGTTGAGGTGCTTGAGCTGTCAAGCCAAGAGGTTATCGTGATAGCTGAGATGATAGATGACCTGATAATGAAGCTGAAGAAGGCTAACCGAAGCCCGACTCATCCAAACAGTTCATATCAGTTGAAGGATGAAGAAGCTGGAGAATCAATGAAGTCAGACATATCAGCAGACTACTACTATCCGGTCTCCTCAAACGAGGCACAAGAGTCTTTGATGGCCTCGTTTCTGGATTCGTGCTCAATGATGTCAAACGAACACTCGGAGGATCTGGAGACGGAGCTGAATGTGATCGAGTCGCAATATAACCACTCATTTCAACGACTCATGAGGCTGAGAGAGGAAGCTATAGAGAATGCAAAACGGAAGTGGAAGCAGCTCCTTTGATTCCTTCATTTAACGTAGCCACAATTTCAAAGTTTTCATTTCTCGCCGCTTTTGTTATGTAAAATCAGGAATCAGATCGAACGAATGAAATGTTTTTTGGTGTTAATAAAACAAATAACTTGTGCTATTAATTAAACCCTTGTTGGAAGTAGAAGAAATACATGGTTTATTTGTATACAACTCTAGTTTAAATGAAAATTAGAAATGGAGATTCGAAGCCGATGAAGGTGTGTATAATAAATAATTAAGAGATAAATAAAAATCCAAAAAAAAAAAGCAATCATAATTGGGTTTCGGACAAAATAAATAATAAATTATTCAAAAATGCCCATTTTCACATGATAGCACCGACGACAGCGCAAGCCAGCGAAGCAACGACGATGGAGAGAGGCGAAATGAACAACGACGAGGAGGAGGAAGATTCCTGAGAGAGAGGGATCGAACCAAAGGCGTTTTGG
>OVAY01002558.1:0-16830 GCA_900406395.1 Kernera saxatilis | reverse complement strand
GTTTTAGTTTTGTGGTATTTTTGGAAATAATAAACTAATAGTGGTATTTATAAAAAAATAAAGTTGTTGTGGTATTTTTGGAATATAAACTTAAAATTGTGGTATTTTATGGAATTACTCTAAAAGTTCATACAATTTTCGAAAAAAAACGCGTCAGCGATTATGGTTGACAGCTGAGTAATACGCTCGTCTCGTGGAATATTGTATGACCCACGAAGTCGTCTAACGTAGCTCCCCACTGCATTTTTTTTTGTTTGGCGATACATATAAATTAGTGAATAATCATTTTACTAAAAAATGGATGGAATATTTGGATATTTTTGCAAGAAATATGACAATTATATATGAGTATTCGAACCATTAATCGACATTTCAACGACTTGCCTATTCTATATATAAAACCTTGAGTTTCACCGTGACTATATATTTGTTAGTACATACTGAACCTCAGAAGTTTTGTGGGATCCGAGTAATTAAACAATTGCTTTTGTTTGAGAACATATTTTATTCGAAATCCTTGAAATTAAAATCAAATGTATGTTTGAAGCAATTTTGTTCTTGTAATTCCAAAGCCAAAAAAAAAACTGTAAATTGAACCAAAATAAGTTTGAACCGGAAAAACGGTAGGCCATTACGGAAGAAGTCAAAACTCATATAAAGTCAGACGTTGCTTTCCTTCGTTCATACAATATCATTACACCTTTGATTGTTAGTCGAGGAATCAACCAAGTCCATCAAATCATTTTATAAGAATAAAAAAAAAATATTATGGATGCATTTATTGTAGAATTAAAAATTACGGAAACTGAAATCTGTAAGCTTATAAGAAGAATACATAACGCATTAAACTCATGAACTGAACAAAAAAATAAGAAAGAAAAAAATAGTAACATTTTCTTAATTTTAAAAAGAGAAGAGAAGAGAAGAGAAAAGAGAGAGAGAAAGAGAGAAGGAGGCGTTGTTGCAGCTTTAGCCCAAAATCTATCATTGACCTCTTTGCTGCTTCTTCATCTTCTTCTCCAATCACAGTTTCTATCTTTCTGGATTTCTGCATTCTCCTTGTGTTTTTTCTGTTTTCGTTGACCTAATCTCGATTCGATCCAAAGTAATAACTTCACAACGTCAAACCTGTGTCCGACAGATCGATTGGGCGTAATCCGAAACTCCCTCAAATCCGTGGAATTTTTTGCAAGGGTTTTGGATTGTTCTCGATAGAATCGATCAGATCGGTTGTTTCAGAGGATGAAGATGGCGGCCAATGGCCGGTTTTTCACAATCGGGCTCGTCGCTTCGTGGTATTCGTCGAATATCGGGGTTCTATTGCTCAACAAATACTTGCTAAGCAACTATGGCTTCAAGTATCCCATCTTCCTCACGATGTGCCACATGACAGCGTGTTCTCTTCTTAGCTACGTCGCTATTGCTTGGATGAAGATGGTCCCGATGCAAACCATCCGATCCCGAGTTCAGTTTCTTAAGATCGCAGCGCTAAGCCTCGTGTTCTGTGTGTCGGTGGTCTTCGGGAACATCTCCCTCCGGTTTCTTCCTGTATCGTTTAACCAAGCGATCGGCGCCACGACACCGTTCTTCACCGCCGTGTTCGCTTATCTGATAACCTTGAAGAGGGAAGCTTGGTTGACTTACATCACTCTCATCCCTGTCGTCACCGGTGTTGTCATTGCCAGTGGGGTAATTATTTTTACTTCAAAATGTGCTCTTGCTCTTTTGTATTTTGATTTGGTTTATGCATATTGAGATTGGTTCTGATCCAAATCGTGGCAGATGTTGAAATCGAGGTGAAATGTGTTGTTATGGCTGATGAAATCTGTAGCTTTAGGGAGATAGATAGAACTATGAATTAGTGGCACAAAGGAGAGGGTGGATTTTATAGTTTGAAGTGCTTTAGTAATTGAATATTATGAGCTGAATCTGAACAAGCCAGCAAAACCTTAGGGATTGCTCTGAGCTTGAACCTGCTGGCGTCTGTTAACTTCCTTACTTTATCTCGATCACTTCACAATTTGATTTAAAAAACCGCTCAAAAGATTTGATTAGAAGTTGTTGTTTTGTATGTGCAGAGTATGCTTCTTCATGGATCTGTTTGATTTCATTCAGAGCTTCATTTTCTATATTTACTTGACTCTCTATCTGATTTTTTTCAATTTTCATGTTTCGGCCAGGGCGAACCAAGTTTCCACCTGTTTGGATTCATTATGTGCATTGCAGCCACAGCTGCGAGAGCACTTAAATCAGTTCTTCAAGGAATTTTGCTATCTTCAGAAGGGTAAGAGATCGTAGCTTTTTTTTGCAGATTTGTTAGCTAAGATACTATTTTTCAGAAGTCCGTATTGTTAAGAGTGCTGCTGAAAATCTATACTGAATTTGTTTGAAGGGAGAAGCTAAACTCCATGAATCTCCTCCTTTACATGGCTCCCATAGCTGTTGTGTTCCTTCTTCCTGCTACCCTTATCATGGAGAAAAACGTTGTTGGCATTACAATTGCGCTTGCCAGAGACGATTTTAGAATCGTCTGGTATCTGCTATTCAATTCGGCGCTCGCTTACTTCGTGAACTTGACCAATTTCTTAGTCACGAAACACACCAGCGCTCTGACTCTGCAGGTAACAATCCATCTCTTCTATACATTAACACTTCTTCTCTACAAGATAACTTGTCCAAATTGGCTCAAGTCTATCATCTAAAGCCATTCTGCGTGTGACCACCTCCTATAAGTTATTAATTGAATTATGAACATCTCAATGACAGGTGCTGGGAAACGCCAAAGGTGCAGTAGCAGTGGTGGTTTCGATCCTAATATTCAAGAATCCTGTCTCAGTGACTGGAATGTTAGGCTACTCGCTCACGGTCTGCGGAGTTATCCTCTACAGCGAAGCCAAGAAACGAAGCAAATGAAAAAAACATTCATTTTATTTGTTCGGTCCCTTAGGTAAACACAAGGCAAGTTTCTTTTGCTGTGTACACAAAACCTTACGCAGCATCTTTGGACCAAAAGCAGAGGATGTGTAAAGCAACACCAAAGGATCAGAGTACCAAAAACAATCATTTAGAGAACTTCACAAATAAGTGATTTTGTTTTTTTCCTTCTTTGTTCTTTTTTTTTGTTCTCGGATCTTCTACTGCTTTTGTCGTAGGTTGTTCTAAGAGTAACTTCGATCTAGCCTTTTTGTCGATTCTTGTGATATCAACATTTACGACACTGATAAATTAATGGAAAAGGACAAGGCTTTCTCTTTCACCTGTCTGGGAATCCAACTTATGTTCTGCAGTTTGACTGGATTGTGATCTCAAGTCACAAGTCACAGGTTGGATCCATATTTGTTTGCCACAGATTATTCAAATAGAGTCATAGGTTAACTTGTTATGTTGCCATAGATTCTTCTTCAAGTAGAGAACTGAGTCCAAAGGAGGGATCAAGACAAAGGAGAACTAAATGAGACCAGACAAGATGAGTCATATTCTTCTGCAACAATGTCTTGCTTTGTCAAATCACTACACTTCAATCTTTTCCAGAGAACAAGAGTGCATACTTGCCTATATATGTGCATCAGTGCATGTATGTATGAAAAGTAAGGGTTCTAGAACTTTGACTCACTCTAAACTCTGATTTGAAACTACATAGTTGTAGTTAGGGGGTAATGTTAAATTTATTGATACAAAACCAAACTATTGACAATTTAAATTTGTGTTTAGAAACTGATAAAATATAAAAAGGTGATATTTTACTTAAATTACATTTTTTTGGCATATTATCAAATGCTATACTAATGAAACCAAATAAACTTATCCAAAACTCAATGTCATTTATACCAGAATCAAGTCAAAGTTGAAACAATTTACTTCCTTGGTTAATATTTGACCAAAAATATACTAAAAAAATCATATAGAGATAATGAAAACATTAATCCTTTCCATAATTGTCTATAATTTTTTCTTTTCTTTTGACCCATTAAATTTTTTACTATTTTATCAGTAGTTGATAAAAGTCACACTTTAGTTTTTAATCATTTTATGGCTGATGATAAATATAAATATTATACTAATTTCAAAGTTAGGCTTAACAAATTAAAATTAGTAAATTATTTCAAATAATACCTATAAAAATACCATTTAAAGTTTTTGGCTTCGTTGACAAATTTGCAATACGTTTAATAAACTCTAACATTATTTACTGTGCTTTAAAAAAAATAAAAATAAAACATGATTTCCCCAGCTTTTTAGTATTTATTAAAATAAATGAAATTGTCCATATTGGTTTTAACGTTAAGAAAATATAGTCCCATTTTAATTAAAAAGAAAAAAAGTAGATTTAGTTTGAACTTTGAACAAGAAAAAGTACTCAAAATAAATAACAAGAAATTTGTACTTGTCTATGTAAATAACTAAATGACAAAAATATAGTTACAACTTACAAGATAGTCGACGTTTTGCGTTTTAACTAAAACATTTTATAAATTATGTCAATTTGTACAATAATATATTGCCGGGTAAAATAATATAAACATAGTTTTGATATGTCAATTGATTATGCATATATTTTTTATATGTTTATTTATTAAATAATATGACCATTTTTTTATTACAAAAGTAACATCATATTATTTTTTTATCGTTTATGACAAAAAACATGCTAAATAAACAAATAACATATTATTTCTTCAAATGCCGGCTGCGAACTCGTTTGCATACCTAATTCAAAAAAATAGAGCACAATATACCTAATAAAAAATCATGGTAATAAATCTAATTAAATAACATGTCATTAAAAACATAACATGCTTTTTTTCTAAATTCTGCACGTAAACTCTCTTTTCTATGTAATAAAAAGAGTTCATGCTAAATTAACCTGATTAATTAATAAATATTTAATCTTAAAACTTATCTTGTGTATAGATTCACTTATGAAGGTACTAAAAGAAAGAAGTATGGTAATTAACCTAATTCAAAACTATATTTTGACTATCTTCTTAATTAACGCCCAAAAAAATTAATAGAATTGAAGATTAAATATGTTGACAGGTGGTTGAAACCTGTCAACACAATAATAAAAAAGTTTCCAATAAAGTGAACCGGTATAAATTGGGCCTAGTGAATGCCAGAAAGGTCCGACCCGAGCGGCGCAAACGCCAAAATCAGAGAAAGCGAGGAAAAATAGCGATCGGCCTCTTCAGCCACACCGCCACACTGTGGCCATCAGATCGCTCAATCTAAATTCCCGGTAAAACGTTTGGCGTTTTTCTTCTCTGCTATTTTGCTTTGCTTTTCCCTTTCTTATTGTCTCTCGTGGCGCTCCATTGTCGTCTGATTAGTGTTTCGTGCGATACCCAATTTCGCGTTCGATTTCTCGATTTTTTTGTTTTCAAGCCAAATCGCGGGTCGTAAATTGTTTGTTTTTGTTAGGGTAAAAAAGAGCACTTGATTTAGTGTAAAGAGCTCGATCTAGTTTGTTTTCTTAGAATTCGCATTCCAAAATCACTGTTATAGCTTATGTTGATCTGGATTTCTCTCCTTTGTTGTCTCTTGGGATGTGTTTGTTTGATTATGTTTGTCAAAAATGCCCGAGTAAATTTGTTAGAATCTTTCATTTATGTTTCTGAGTAAAGCTATTGCAATTGTCTAGGGTAATTTAGTGGTTTTCATCGAGTTTCTGGCTCTAATCTAAGGTTAATTCGAGATTTAGCTTCTTAAGGAAACACATGATGTAAAACTTCCAGACAAATGTGGATGTATATACTTGTATAGGTTTAGATACTGTATTTAGGCTGCTTTTGACCACCCGTGGAATCGCGGAATGACAAAAACCATTTATTTCCCGCGATTTCTGCAGTGTTACCAATGAGAGCCTTTAGTGTGATCTTGTTTTGGAAAGGAACTTACGTTTTTGTCGTCTTTACTTATCTATACACATATATAGCAAAGAATAATGAAGCCGAAAGCTGCGTGGGAATCTGATTACCACAGAGTATTTGTTAACTTATGCGTGGAGCAAAAGCGGATGGGGAATAAACCTGGAACGCAGCATTTATTGGAACCTTTCCAACAGATGACGGGCGCGAGCTTTAACAAGAATCAGCTTAAGAATCATTGGGACACAATGATCAAGCAGTGGAAAATATGGCGTAAACTTGTTCAATGCAGTGATTTGAAATGGGATCCTGAGACAGAAACGTTCGGTGCCAGTGATGAAGACTGGGCTAGCTACTTAAGGGTACAAACAACTGTTTTGTGTGAATTTGGGTGTTTCTTAAGGATATATAACATGAATTGGCTTTGTCACAGGTGAACCCTGATGCTGGGCCCTACCGGATGAGTCCTCCATTGTTCCTCGACAAACTGGAGATTATCTTTGAAGGTAGTAACATGGATGATGAAGCTGGTTCTAGTAAAGGCAAGAGGAAGCGAAGAAGCAAGCATCATGAAGAAGAAGCTGATACTGGAGATGATGATATGCAAAGCGCGTCTAATTTCGCGACCCCTCAGTATAAAGGGTATTGGTCACCGGCCGCACACGTGCTGTTTATCGACTTGTTGGTGGAGGAGGCTTACAAAGGAAACAGACCTGACACACATTATCCAAAGGAAAGCTGGAGGAGGATGCTTGAGAAGATCAATAAAGAAACTGGAAAAAGTTACACTAGATCGCAGCTGAAAAACCACTGGGATTGTACGAGGAAAGCTTGGAAGATTTGGTGTCAAGTTGTTGGTACTAGTAGCATGAAATGGGATCCTGAATCCCAGAGTTTCGGCGCAACAGAAGAGGAGTGGAGAGTGTATTTAAAGGTAAAAACGCTAATCAAAATCTTTGGTAAACTTTGCACCTTGGAACAAGATTGGATCTTTTATTTCTCCTTTTGTTGTTGTTGATTTATAGGGAAATCCTAGAGCTGGAACATACAAAAGGAAACCAATTCCTTGCGCGGACAAACTAGCAATCATCTTCAAAGGAGTTATCGAACCTGGAAAAGCCTTTTTCCGTCCTTACCGCAGGAAAGTGGTTGATCATTCGGAATCGCCACAGCTACATGACCCGACTCCATTATCAACACTCTACATAAACGAGCCAGTCACAGGGAGTGAAGATGGAGATGATGATGATGATGATAATGACGATGATGGTGAGCCTTCTCATACTCCGCATGGTAGGAGATTTAGCGGTGTTGGTTTTGCAGAGTCTCGGTTACAAGATGTTGAGATTGAAGCTCCGATATGTACCCCGTTGGAGGCCAAGAGGATGAAGGAAACTCCATTGAGTGTGCCTAAGCAATACGAGTATACTATTGGTGAATGCATCGAGTGTTTGGACGCCATGGAAGAGGTTGAGCAAGGCAATGATCTTTACTTGTTTGCGTTGGATTTGTTTCTGAGGAAAGATTACAGAGAGATCTTCTTGCAGCTGAAGAAATCAAGTTTGAGAATCTCTTGGTTGCTCAGACTTCAATCTGCTCTTCCTACCATTGCTGCCTAAGATCCTCCTCTTATAACTATCATCTCCCTGCTTATGTCGGATTAAGCAAAACTCTTTATTTCTCCTTGCCAGGAGAAAAAAACTCTTTATTTATCTTTTCTGGAAATCAGTTTTTTTTTTTTTGTCTAGTTTGGTTATATCTAATATGTTGGGAGTAACCTAGAAATGCAAGTCTTTTCAACAGTTGTAAGATATTAAATTATGAAATCTTTGTTTCCATTTTTAATAGCTTATGAGAATCTGAGTAATCGAAATAAGGTGACAGAAATCTTCCATTTCGAGGTGGATTATAATATAAGCGAAGAGCGAACTCTGGAAGAATGTTAAATCTAAGATGGGATCATATAAAAAAAAGAGATAAGACGTTAGGTTCCATGAAAGATTTGATGATAATTGAAAATATTATAAGAACAAGTTACTGTCTTCAGTTCCACAACTGAAAGCTACGTTCTCATACCTTAAAACTCTAACCCCTCAAGTAACTTGAGTCGCAAGAAATTACGCTGTCTCTATTGCAGATAAGAAGTAAACTTCAGGCTATTATTATCCATTTGTCTATGTAGCTTTCTCTTCTTTATGTAATTTTGAAGGAAAAAAAAACAATAATTAAACGCAGAAAAAAGACTACAAGATCACATTATAGATCTTTACACAGCTTTCATTTATAGCTTCATAGATTCGCAATTGGAACTTCAGTTCCAAGCAGAGGCTAAGAGAGAGAGATAGAAAGAGAATGACTTCTACTTATGTTCAAACTATTCTTCTTGTGCTTCTCTTTCTGCCATTATTGGCTGAGGCCAACATTCGTCGCTACAAGTTCAATGTAAGTTTTACAGATTTTGGAGTTTTCTTGAATAACACAAGTAACCCAACTAGGCAACTAGTATACATCTTCTTCTTTATTAGATAGGTTTTAATGAAGAACATTACCAAGCTCTGTTCAACCAAATCGATAGTCACCATTAATGGGAAGTTCCCAGGACCAACTCTTTACGCAAGAGAAGACGATAACGTAATAGTTAACCTCACAAACAACGTCGACTACAATGTCACTATCCACTGGTAATTACAACCCATTATTGATGAATTCAAGTTTTGTGAACGAATCTTGACCGATCTCTTTGGGATATGGAGGCATGGTGTGAAACAGCTAAGGACAGGATGGTTCGATGGACCAGCCTATATAACGCAATGTCCGGTCCAACCGGGAGGAACATTCCTCTACAATTTCACCCTCACGGGCCAACGTGGAACGCTTCTATGGCATGCTCATATCTCGTGGCTTAGAGCGACGGTACACGGTGCTATCGTCATTCTTCCAAAACGCGGTGTACCTTACCCGTTTCCTCGGCCTCATACCGAGAAAATCATCGTTTTCGGTGAGCTTTTTGAAGCTAGTTTGATAGTAGATCATATAATTCATCTCTAGCTTAAGTTGTGTTTAATGAGATAGATTTTTGCAGGTGAGTGGTGGAAATCGGATGTTGAAGCTGTGATTAATCAATCCACACGATCCGGTTTGCCACCAAATATCTCAGATGCTCACACCATTAACGGGCTTACCGGTCCAATCCCCCATGGCCCCATTGCAACAACTCTCATGGTATATGAACTAGAAAAATAGACATTACACTATTCGGTTTTGGACATTACACCATTGAAAATTAGAAATACATTCTATTTTTGAAATATACACTTTATTTTTTAAATAGGGTTTTCTTAAAAGAATGGCAGTTTATTCGTTACAATAGGACTAACTCGAATTCGGTTCGGTTTTTATTCGTTTTAGTAAGTAAAAATTTGTCTTATTCCTATTTTCAAACCATAAATATTACCATAAAAAAAACAGAGTCAGTAATACAGAGTTTGAAACTGTAATATTTCGATTCGATTTAAATAAAATGCCTATTAATTTCAATTTCAAGTTCTTGTTGATCTGTCTGCGATCGCAGGATACACATTACACGTCGAAACAAGGATGCACTACCTCTTGAGGATCATAAACGCTGCACTTTACGACGACGTCTTCTTCAAGATCGCAGGTCACACCTTAACCGTCGTTGAAGTTTACGCAAGCTACACTAAACCGTTTGTTACCGAAACGCTTTTCTTAGGTCCAGGCCAAACAACAAACGCAATCCTAAACGCTAATCATCCCCAAGGCAACTTCTTAATGACCATTTCACCTTTCATGGACACCGTTGTCCCTGTTAACAATGCAACCGCAACCGCTTGTTTGCGTTACAAAAACACGACAACAACACAGTCTTTGACCATATCCAAGATTCCTCCCATAAACGCTACAAGCATTGCCCAAACCTTCTCAGACTCCCTAAGAAGCCTAAACTCGCAAGATTTTCCGACCAGCGTCCCTTTGAAGATCGATCACTCGCTGTTTTTCGCGATAGGAGTTGGCGTGAACCCTTGCGCCACGTGTCTTAACGGAACTAAAACCATTGCAGACATCAACAATGTCAGCTTTGTGATGCCAACAACGGCTTTGCTTCAAGCACATTATTTCAACAAAAGTGAAGGCGTTTTCACCGATGATTTTCCGGGAAGACCCTTGACGCCTTTTAACTACACCGGCGGTAATAACAATACTCTGTTGAATAATCTTCAGACAAAGAATGGAACACAAGTCTATAGACTTGAGTTTAACGCAACAGTACAAGTTATTATCCAAGGGACAAGTGTTATAGCACCAGAGAGCCATCCTACGCATCTCCATGGATCGAATTTCTTCGTGATTGGTAAAGGTTTGGGGAATTTCGATCCGTTGAATGATCCAATGAAGTTTAACCTCGTTGATCCGGTGGAGAGGAACACTGTTAGTGTCCCTACTGCAGGATGGACAGCGATTCGGTTTAGAACAGACAATCCAGGTAATAAATCGCATGATCATGTCTCTTGTTTGAGTGAGCGATTCCGAATTAACTTTTGGATTTTGAATATGATTTTAATTTGGTTAGGTGTTTGGTTCTTCCATTGTCACTTGGAAGTGCACACTTCTTGGGGGCTTAAAATGGCGTTTCTTGTGGAAGACGGCAAAGGTTCTAACGAAAAACTTCCACCGCCTCCAAGTGATCTTCCCAAATGCTAAAAGAAGATCTTAATCTCTCTATCTATTTTGAGAAATGTTTAGAAGAAAAAAGAAGAATTGTTTGGTTGCTTGTGGTTCAAGAAAGAGTCTTTGGTCTGAAAAGTGGGAGTCTTTTTTTTTTTTAATTTGTTCTTGTTATTTTTGTCTTTTTTGAAAAAATATTTATGGTTGGAGCAGAAATGAAATTTGAGAACTTTTTTTTTGCATTTCAAAACTAATGTTAGTCAAAAAATCTGATAGCTCTTTTTGAAAAAAAAAATATTTATGATTGGAGCAGAAATGAAATTTGAAAACTTTTTTTGTTTGCATTCCAAAACTAACGTTAGTCAAAAATCTGATAGATTTATTACTTAGATCACATTTTAATATTTCTACGTTAGTTTAATTTGTTTTATACTAAGTTACTAACCATAGTTGTTCCGTTTCATCTGTTTTATATGTTATGTATTGTCGATTTTCAGCAGTAACATTTTCGAAGCATTACAATATTTGTTTAAATTAAACTTTGGTTTGGTAGACCTGTAATAACAAAAACTGATTGAGTTTCTTGGACTTTCCTGTTTGAGGAAATTAGTAAATAGTAACTTTTCTAAACATCAAACGAGTAAAACATTTTAAATGGAGATCTGATAATGGGATTTAATGAGCTTTAGCTATTGAATTTGTCATACTTTGTGAAAAATATCTTGACCGACATAGATATTAATAAACAGTCATCACTTGTCTATATACAATACAATTTAATTGCTTGCTTTAAATTTAAATCGAGATTAGAAGTGGATAGAATCTAATCGAACGAAATTATATTCCAATTTAGTTCTATAACCTATAAACAGAAAAGCTTAAACATAAAAAACTGTAGAAAAACATTAAACCGAAAATTGGAAATGGCATGGATACTTGTGATGTAATTGAAAAAAGTATATAGATCAATCTCTTATACCAAATGTGAAAGAAACAAAAAAAAGTAAAACTAAAATTTCAAGTTCTTGCACCAAGTTAAAACTCCAATTCCTAAACAGACTCTATAAGCTGACACAGCAAAAACAAAAAAAAAAAAGGAAAAGACAATTTCCTAAATAAAATTACGCGCCAGGTAGGGGTCGAACCTACGGCCTTCTGCTTAGGAAACAGACGCTCTATCCACTGAGCTACAGGCGCTTTAATGGTTACACTATACAGATTTATATATATCAAAATAAATCAATTACATAGTCAACCCGTGTGTGGACCAGAAAAAAGACGATAGAATAAATTTGTCGTATACCGAATATATTTGTTAATAAACTCATTAAAATCAATCATCTTTTCTGACAAAAATGAACCGCTAGAATCCGAGTGGTGCCATTCGCTTTTCTCCAATCCAAGTACGCCAAATTTCCCTTATAAAAAAAACCTTTCCTTTCTTCTCCTCAGTGCCCCCAAATCAACTGTGACTCTCTCTATAATCAATACTCTTCTTTGTCCTTCTCAGTCTCTCTCTCTCAATTGGGTCTTCAATCTCTGAGTCAGTCTTTCTCTCTCTGCTCTCATCACAGCTTCATATCCGAGGAAATTCTCATCTGGTGGCTTTTCTGTTTTTGTCTTCCTTCGACGACCCACTTTTGCAGATTCTCATAGATTCTTCAAAGCTTGAGTCTTTTTCAGATTCGAGGGTCGGTTTTATATGCTTCAAATCTCTCACCCAAATCAGGTTCTTGATTCCCTCAGTATACGATTCTTGATTTGTCATTTTTAATTTCCCCTTTTGATTCCTAATATATTATCATTAAATCATATATAAAAGCTTCCATCTTTTCCTAATACATACCACAAATCAATCCTCAAGCTCCCACACACAATAAAAAAAAAAATGGACTTTTTTGAGCTGTGTTTGTAGTTAAAACTTTTTCTTCCTTTTTCTAGCTATGGAGACTCTGCATCCACTCTCTCACGTGCCTATTTCTGACAATCGGTTCGTTGTTCAAGAGATGATGAGCTTACAAAGCTCGAGCAGCATCTGGACTAAAGAAGAGAACAAGATGTTCGAGCGGGCCCTTGCGATATACGCTGAAGACTTGCCCGATCGCTGGTTCAAAGTTGCTTCCATGATCCCTGGAAAGACTGTTTTGGATGTTATGAAGCAATACAGTAAGCTCGAAGAAGACGTTTTCGATATCGAAGCAGGACGTGTTCCCATTCCTGGTTACCCTGCACCTTCTTCTCCCTTAGGGTTTGACCCGGACACGTGTCGGAAACGGTCTAACGGAGCTAGAGGATCTGATCAAGATCGAAAGAAAGGAGTCCCTTGGACAGAGGAAGAACACAGGTTAAGAGACTCTTTGTGCTCTATCTGTTTCTTTCCACGCAAGTCACACTTCCTATGTTTCTTGCAACGGAAGTCATCCCCTGTTTTTCTTAGAGCTTACATTGCTCTGTTTCTTGTTCTTGTTCTCTGCAGGAGATTCTTGTTAGGGCTTCTCAAATACGGGAAAGGAGACTGGAGAAACATATCGAGAAACTTCGTTGTGTCGAAGACGCCAACGCAAGTCGCGAGCCACGCCCAGAAGTATTACCAGAGACAACTTTCCGGAGCCAAGGACAAACGCCGGCCAAGCATCCATGACATGACAACCGTCAATCTTCTCAACGCCAATCTCAACCGTTCCTTTTCCGATCATAGAGATATCCTCCCGGATTTAGGGTTTATTCACAAGGATAATGCCGAGGATGGAGTAATGTTTATGAGTCAGAATCTATCTTCGGAAAACCTGTTTTCTCCATCATCATCTCTCTTCGATGCTGCCATTAACTTCGCCGGAGCTTAAGGTAACTTAGAATCCCCAAACTCGGCGTTCTAAAGAAGTTGAGTTTTGATTATGTAATTATTNCGGCGTTCTAAAGAAGTTGAGTTTTGATTATGTAATTATTTTTGTGTGGTTTAAAAGTATAAACTTGTTTTTTTTTTTTTTTTTTTAAACATGAATGTGACTGTGTATGTGTGTGTTTGTGTCTACGAAATCCCTACTAAAATTAGAATTATCTATGTTTTCTTTTCCATTATTTATAGTTGTGAAAAAGATCTGTGCGTTATGATAACATGTAACCACAACTTTTATTTTTATGGAATTAAATGCAAAGATATCATGACTGAAGAGATCCAACACCACACAAAAATGAGAGATTTGTTAAAAGTTTATAGTTTTGGGTTAGATTTTCTAAAAGAGATGGTTATAAGTATAGTTTTCAATGGCTGCAGTGAGCTTTGAATCAGTATAATCAAACCTATATATTAAAGTAATAATTTTTTATCCAAAAAATAATAATTAGTGATTGCTGAGATTAAAAAAAAATTCAATTTATTTTGTTAGTTGCGATCGATTAAAATAAAATAATGTTTTACCGGATATATTGTTTGAATAAATTTAAATTTCTTTTCCAAATCTTATTTTTGACTTACAGTACACGGATGAATCTTGTCTACTATTTAGAAGTTAATCAATTATAGAGTGAAAGTTCGAAACTTCTTAGAAAAATGTCTTATACTTCTTTTAATTGGTATTAATTTTGGGGGAAAAAGATGATATGGTTGGAAATATTGAGTGAGTGTAGGTGGAAGGTATGAACAATTGAGTTGAGTATAAAATAGAGGCTGAGTCTGCTTTCCACTTCTGACCAAAGAATCTCATTCTTCTCATCCATTACACCAACCCCTTTGCCTCCCCAAATATATATATTAACCTATTTAGAATTAAATAAAATGTTTGGATACAAAACAAGTTCTAATATTATTGGTAAAAACATTGTTGTGTACTTTAGCACGAGATTAAGAAAACAACTTAAGTATTTTACTATGCTCAATAGTTTGAAAAGCTATTTTAAGAAAGAAAACTCAAGACGAGTAACTCAATGTCTATGCATTCCATAAAATCATTTTTTGTCCGATTTATTGTAAGAAAATTATATTTTAAAAAAATTAATGAAAACAAATATAAATGAATTAGAAAATCGTTTAGAAAGAACTCAAATTTTGGTCTCTCAATTTTCATGATAAATTTTTAATTGCTAGACCAACATAAATTAGTTAACCATTTTTGTTAAAGACGAATTACTTAACCTTAACAAGAAAAAAAAAAAACAAATATGAATGGTTTTTATTTTTTTTTAAAAATATTTGTTGTCCCATTCAAAACACTGGAGAATGAAACGAATGACATACAAAAACAAACTTAACTTTCTGACCATATGCAGCAAACTTATCGTTTTAAATCACTAGCAGTAGTAATAAGGTAACCACACTATGGTGGATTAGTGGTTCTAGTCTGCACAATAAGTTAATCAATTTTATGAATTCCTTTGAATACTCTGATAGAGTTGTTTTTTTAATTAGCGATAAATAATAAACATAACTAATTCGTTACAACAAAAAAAAACTAATTAACTAATTCATGTTGATATAGTAGTGGGATGATTTATCATGAAAGTTGAGTTATTAATAGTCGAATTCTTCTACAGTTATTTCTTTAAATGGTTATCATTGAGGATTTTCTTAAAAATTATCAGTATAGATTATTTTAGATTTTGGTCCAAGCTTTCCCTATTAAAACCAGAAAGTAAACTTAATTAAGCAATTGAGTGAATGACCTATCTTCTATTTTAGATGAATCTTGATCATCAATTGTGAAATGCCATTGCGATTTGCCAGTCCTATTTCGGATAAAGAAAATAAAGTAGTTGTTTTTTTTTCTTTTTTGCAACTTTATGGCTTTATTTCTTTCGCCACCCTTTAGTTATTTTATCACTTTCGATCTGGTCGCCTCGATGGGATCTACATGCCTGACACTGATGTATACCAATATGAAAAACATTCAATGTTCTTACGTCATACATGCATTACTATATACTATATATATATACAGTAAACACTATTTGGCACATCTACATAATTATATATATATATAATATGCGTGTGTTTATATCCACGATGACTAAAATATCATAGGGAAATTTCCAACAACAAAAAAAAATCCTTTAATTAAAAAAAAAAATTCCTACCTTTTACTATTCTCTCCCTTTGCCTTTTTATGCACCGGTCACGGCCTAAGATTTGCGATGCTGATAACTTTCAGAACAACAAGAAAACAAAATAGATTTAAAGTGAAATGACGATTTGTTAGATCTATTCCATAGCAAAAGTAGTATAGGGACAAATTTTAAACAATGCTACATAACTGTTACAGATTTTTGTTATAAACTGTTAAATATAATAATCACGAAATTTTCTTGTGAAAAATGTATTTTTATATATGTCCAAGAATTCAAGATTATATTTTTGTATGAATATAGTAGCTCGACTGAAAGAAATCATTTTTATACATGTATTTTATTGGATTATTAAGTAGGGGAAAATAAATTTATTGCATGTATTATTATACCATGCGTGGGTGTAAATAAGATCATGAAGAACATTAGAAACAATTAAATAAGAACGAGAATCGTGGAGAAGCTTTGCGACCTATGGGCTAATCCTAACCATGAGCATATTAAATTGTATCATCCAACTATTTGATGCAAACGACAAAACTTAATTTATATAATCTTTTTTTAAATGTTTAATTCTTTAATTGTAGAGTTTCTTTAAATAAGCACAACACTTATCAAGAAAAAAAATGTTCTTTAAAAGTAGGCTTAAAAGCATATTGCGTAACAAAGCACGTTCTTGATTTCATAATTTCATTTTCTTTTTCCGCTTATCATCATATCCTTTTCACGAAGCTTACGCCACTAGTGAACTTTATTTTCTTTCAAAATACCGAAAAAATTGTCTATTTTTCCCTCGAAAATTTTATATCTATTCAATTACACATAAATTTTGGACTTTTTTACGAGACTACATATTAGAAACGGAAATGTGTATTTTCACCCAATTGAAAATTTGCATTATAATTATCCACCAATCTGATTTTATATGGTTATTGTATACCGAAAATTTCTTAAACCGCTTAAAATTATATTAAACCAGTATAATACATGATCCTCTCGTTGATTTGGAAGGTTTCAAAACTCAGAACATAAAAAAAAATATTTAAAAAAAATAAAAATAAAAAAGCTGCATCAAATCCCTTCTTCATCTTCTCCAGATTTGCAGTATCAAAATAAAATTTAAACAAAAAATGTTGCATCGACCAATGGGTTTCACTCCACACTCCCTTGCTTCTCCGATCGCTCCACCTCTTTCTCCATCGAAGCTATGAGCTGTCTCTCT
>OVAY01002557.1:0-16836 GCA_900406395.1 Kernera saxatilis | reverse complement strand
CAAACACAATTCCTTATAATTAAAATATCCTATTATGAATTCAACTAAACATTTTTTTTATAATTTATTCTACAAATTTTAATTTTCTCCTAGTAATTATATATTACGGGGCACAAAACAGAAACAAGAGAACAAAAGATGAGAGGATGTAGCAGTTGGATGACAGTGGTGACCAAGCTGTCACGGAGAAGATCCTCCATCTACCAAATGATGCTGCCATCAAATCAAAGTATTCTATGATTATTTTGTTTCTTTTTTTTCCAAACGTATCGAAATAATTTTGTTACTTTCTTTATACTCATGTTTGCTTAATATATTTATTAATCTTTAAATATCTCCACCTACCAACTATTTTCTATTTCTCCTTTTCCCCTTCTCCATTTTTACGGAAAATGTTAAAAAGGGTAAAAAGGTCAATAAATGTCTTCATAAGTTCATAACACGAGTGACTTGCACACACACATGTTTAGTTGACAGTAATCGCCAATGATTATACGATAAGAATTTATTTAACCTACAGTTTTATATATGCAAATACGATCATCCAAATTTGATTGATCATGGCAAAACAAATATCATGTAGCATTACTAGTTATGCATAAAACGCAGATGTTAAGGCTAATAAAATGTTGACTCACTATTGCAACGGTTAACGAAAATAAATTAGAGAACTACGAGACCCCAAGCCTTAGAAGGCCCCAAGCAAAACCAGAAAACACTCAATACCCTCAAAATTTGAAGCATTCCCTATTTATACTCACCCAAGTAGGTGACGCATTTTTTTCAAAAAAAAAAAAGTAAGTGACGCATTTGATTGTATGACAGTTATGAGTTGTGACTCTTTATCATATTACCATCAACAGAACAATCTATAGCTAATACCTTCACCAAAATTGTAACCATAATCGATTATTGGTATCACAATGGCAATATAGGCTCTTTACTTTCTAAGAAATATAACTCTTTTTTTAGCTCAAAGAAACTAAACCGGTTTAAAAAACTAATGATTGGTGAACATGGTTATAGAAACCTCTGCTGCGGGGCACAAGCCCAGCAAAAACTCGGAAAAAGAAGTTAATACAAATTTTGTCTACCCAAGATTTCGGATTTCATTCGACATCATTATATATATATAGAATAATTAATATCATAAAAGTTGAAAAAATGATATATATATATATATATTTATCGGTTTTGAACCCCATAATAGTTTCTGAACCATAATGATCGATATCCACATGAAACAACCAAAAACGAAACTTAAGCACCAAGTTAGAGTTTTATTTGCTAAACACGAAATATATAGTGAACCATGTATTTCAAAACCGTCATCCATCCCATCAAAGAGCTCTGACCCAAATCACTAGTGGACGAATTAGGGTTCACTGATTCATGCTCAGCCGGAGAAAAATTTAGCCCTTTCTCCCACAAGAATGCACCGACTGCGAATTGTTTCTTGCAAGACAAGTCACCAAAATCCGTAGGCAGGCCGTATAGTTTGAGAAGCCGATCAAGTTCTTCCTCCGACATAATCTCGTACTCTTCCTTTGTGAAATTTGGATAATGAAGAGGCATTTGGAACGATGACCAAGAAGCAAAGTAGCTGGTCATTTGATCGTGGTCGTTGTTCGCCATTGGATCCGATGTTTTTTTCTCGACAACATCAGAAGTTTTGTTGGTTTTTTGGTGGAGAGTTTCGCTTTGTAATTTGTCCCGGAAAATAAGAGTAAGCTGTGAAATCTTTGTCATTGTCGTTCGATGAGAAAACTTAAGCTTTTGACCTTTACATGAAGAAGAAATTATTTTAAGTCAATAAATAAGATTATATAGATGAGGTTAATGGAAAATTTCTTTTGTACACTAAATTTAATAATGGAAACATTTTAGTTTTCCATTTCAATGATATGAAAAATGTCATTATTGCATATTATTAAGGAAAATAAATTAGAGAACTACGAAACTCGACGAGAAATCCAACTTCTAAAAACCAAATTGAAAGTGTTGTACTGGTTCTTATCAAGTATTCCGGTTAGAAGAATCCGGTCCAGATCATGAACCAGATTCTTTCTGTATACTCTTGGTAAATAACCTAATCACTAACGATATTCGATACTCAATAGCTCCATCAGATTAGAATCTCAGGAGGAGACACCTAGGCAGGTTTGCTTCCCGGTTCGTAGCAAAACCGAACCGGTTTGACTACTGCACACCGGACAATTTAGCCCAATCCACGAACTGCATACCGCCATATACATTGTTAGCAAACCGGACTCCAACCGTAAACGCCATCGCGACCACAGGAACACGTTTGGCCGCTGAAGAACCTTCCACGACGCGCTCGAGGCCGTTGATGATTTGGTAACGTGCGTTGGAAGATAAGCCCAGGAACACACCTGGTCAAGAACACAAGACAGAGAAGAGAGTGAACGAGTGTTTAATCGACAATTCACAGGGAAATCTTGGCGCTCGTCTCTTTCTGCAATTAAGTTACTGTCTTCTTAGAATTGGGATCTAATACTACAAACAACAGGAACAATTCAGCTGATACCGTCACAGGTAATTGTAAGCATAATCGGTTTTTGGTATCAATGGCAATTCAGGCTTTTACTTTCTAAGAAACTAAACCAGTTTAAGAAACTGATGACTGATCTGCGTCACAGGCTTAGCAAGAACACTCGGAAAAAGAGTAGACAGTACGATATTCCCGGTTCAAAACTACACTTTTCATTCAAGATCAGAGGAAAAACAAATTTGATGATTCTGCAGAGTCTTTTTTTTTTAATATACAAATTGAGAGATGTTAAGAAAGAGTTACCCCAGAGAGCAGCACTTTCGAATAGAGGTGGAACAGGGACGTCTTCTTCTGATTTCTTTATACTCCTATTGACATACAAATTTTAGTGAAGAACAGTTTTTTAGCCAGTCGAGTGTCTCGATCCCATCATATGAAAACCAGAGAGAACCTCAGAAGATTCATTTAGTGATTGAGAAGAAGTATTAAGATAAAGTCGATGGTGAAAGAATACCGTTTTGCTGTCATGATCAGATTTGCAATTCCCTGACCGATGAGACCACAGCCGAATCCAACTGACCCATACAAGAGGCCCTAGACCCAGAAACACATGGATTAGTAAAAGCAAAGGTATGGAAGATCCACAAAACAAAATAAAGAAAATTTTCTTCTCCATACCTTGTAGAAGAAAGTTGCAATCCGCTGGTTAACCGAGAATTTACAACCCGGTCTTTCAGCTTCAAAAACACTTTACAAGCACAAATAAAAATCGTATGAGTACATCTCAGCCGGAATATAAGCCAACGTCATAGAAAATAGAGGGAAGAGTTAATTCATTTGTACTTTACAGGGAGCCAAAAGTGAAGAATGAAAGAGAGACAATGACAGTCTGACCTGCTAGGAAGGGCTGCACAAGCACGCTTAAGGTCCTTAAATAAACCTGTTGATGCCACGGATGGCTTCCCCATACGTGCATAGGGAGCCAAAAGTCCAACCAAAGCAACATCGACCACAAGACCAACCAAAAGATCAGCCGCATACAACTCAAACTCTGACCAGAAATCTTCCCCTCTCTTCTGCACTTCTGCAAAAGTTGCACAGCAGGAGTCTATGGCAATCTGCATTAAATCCGTAGAACAAGATCTTTACTTTGATTCCAAAGGCCAATTCAAGGACAAAATGTTAGCTTAGTCATTGACAAACCTCGGTTCCAACTTTGAAGAGAAATGAAGGATCTGCAAGCATTCTGTTTCGAAGCATCGAGCATGTCCTCATCAGAAACCCAAGTGGCCAAACAGAACCCTGCAACATTTTACCCCTCAAAACATGAATCATCATACAAAACAATCAAAATCAGAATCATTCTCCATTTTTTTGTTTCGAATTACTTTGTTCTTTATCGAATGTTCCAAAAGCAAACCTGTAGATCGAGGTAACGAAGAAGGAACAGTTTCCGAATCCCCACGGATTTCGCAGCCTCCAACATATCCTCCGGTAGCGTAATCCCTCTACGTTCCGTCTCCTTCATAACTTCTTCGAATTTCAGTATCGGACCAAACTCCTTCTCCTCAGCTTTATCTGCTTCATCCTCTCCATCATCTCCGCCGCTTCCTCCGCTTCCTCCGCCGCCATTACCACTATTCCCGTTTCCGTCGATATTTCCATTGTCATCGCCGCCATCGCCATCAAGTTCCGGCTCCAAATCGCCTAGAGTCTCATCTTTCAATCCGCTAAATGCCCATTCCGGTACCGATCTGCCGGAGATTCCCCCCGTAACCACGTCCGACCCCACGCATCGGTTTCTCAATTTCCGAGAAGACAGCTCCGAATTCAAATGGATCCGTCTGGATTCAACACCAGGACTTCTACGGAAACAAATCGACCTAATTTCCAACCTTTGACCGGCTCTGCATTGCTTTCGCGGCTCTACAATTTTGAAACCATCGGTGGTGAAATTCGAAATGTGGGAAATTTTTAGGGATATAGACATTGTGCCTCTCCGATATCCTCTAACGAAAGATTAAATACCCAGAAGCTGAAAAGCTCCAAAAATCTGGAATTTTGGAGCAAAAAGGAAGAAGGCGGACATATATATATGCTATGCGATCGATCAATCAGTTGGTGAGGTTTAAGGGTTTTGAACAACACTCTTGCCTTAATGGTAGACGACCAAGGGGGTGCATGATACGGTACGGTCGTGTCTACAGAAAGCTTTACAAGTGGCGACACGGTACTGGTCAAACTTAGTCGACCGATACAGTCAAGACAAAATTATACACTTTTCCTCTACACCGGCCATGTCCAAATCGGTAGGACTGAGACCCACACAGATGTCCAAACTTTTAAATGAAAGAAGTTTATTTTAGTACGAAAGGGTCCCAAATTTTTGTTGGTTCTAAGAAATTATTTAGAAAAAATGCTCCAACTCATAGCCTAACATTAACTGGCAACAAAATGATACTAATAAAAACTGAGTCAAAGTCACTTGATTATCACTTACATACGTGATGAAAACATGAAGCTTGAGCTTGGTGCCACAAAATATACATATATTAGTTATGATCTTTCTTCAATCATTCTTCATCTTTTGATTGCGAGGGACTCTGGTGTGTTGAGCGTCTTTTTAAGCCAAGTCTTGACTGATGCAACTTTCACAACACAATGACAGCCTTAAAATAAAATTGTATATATACATAAACTTAATGATTGCTTTCTCTTGGTCGTCGATTGTTTTATTCACACTCCTAAACAAATTAAAAAACTTGACGAAAACAACCCCAAAATCTTCAAATACAAATAAACATTTCCAGGATTTAATTGTTTTTAACAAAAACAGCATAATCAAGTCACGATCAAATTGAATGGAAGAAGCTAATGAAGTCCAGAACCTTGTGGTCATGTGGTAAGGGGACGAATCTAGGACGCCAACACGTTTCAGGTTCGATCCATTTTCTGCGTGAAACTAAAATACATTGTTTCTGGACACCCACACAGATATGGGCCCATGCTTTCGGGCCCATTTGCATATCCGGAAAAAGGGTCTATCCGTGGGCTGCACTTCCCCCAGGGGATTAGTCTGGCCCCTCCATAGGCCTGTGATTTACCCATGAGTTATAAAAAAAAAAAAAAAAAAAAAAAAAAAGCTAATGAACCCATGATTAAAAGTCCTCACAAGAACGTAATATTCTCAACGTGACCTGGAAAACTCAAAATATCACGAGTACGTTTACCAATCCCATGAATACGTCTAAAATCGTTATCAGGGATTCCTTCGACCTCCACTTTTCTTATACTCTCTCTATTAAAATCATAATAGCAAACACAAAAATGGCTTAGATGATTGTAAGCATGGATGAAACACCATAAGCTCGCCTGTGTGAATCTCTCCCTCGGACGTTACGTAATCCCCAAGCAAATATTCCCACTCAAAAGCTACTGGACACGTCATGCTCGACCATTCATGTTTCTCAGGATCCTCAAGAATCCACAATCTCATCTCTTTTTTGTAATATTAATCTACACCGCACATTTTTCCATTGTAATTCAAAAGAGTGGACTCTTATGTCGTCGAGATATCTGATTCTTCAGGTGCTTGAATTAACTCCATCTTCTCAGATCTAACAAATCTAACTATTCTTGATTGTGCAACTCCGTAGTATATAGCACCATCGATGCATATCCCTCCGTAGACAGTGTGATAAGTATCTCCGGTAGTGATTCTCAATCTTTCTCCACTCTTGTTTCTGAGATGATCTCACTGTGCAAACGAAATGCTCCTGTTCTCGGCTGTCGTCGTTTCCGTCGAACATCATGACACACAAGACTTTGTATTGATCTTGGACCGGATCGTACCCGAGAAGTGCGTCCGTGTGTCTTCCGTAGGGTGTAACATCGAGCAGTTTCACAATTTGTCTAGTGGTGGGATTACAAACGGCGATCGAAGAACCACGTGCGCAGCACACGAGTCCGTTTAGGGGTCGAGATCTGATGTCGTAGACCAATCCCGGGATCGTCATGTCGTGTCTGGCGACAACTGTGGAGGATGATTTGTCATAGTCGTTGTTGTTGTTGTTGCGTTCAGGAGCCGAGAAGATGAAACGCTTCCGGTAATCCAAGTGCTCGAAGTGAAAAAGAGACGACGCAGAGTCTTTGACCGAGTCAGGAACGAGTCGGCGAATTATTTGCTGCGGATGGTAGAGAACCAGAGCTTCGACACGGATTGGAATCGGATGAGGGATTTCGCCGGGAGTCTCCAGAGTATCTCGACGGTGACATCGAGAGGAATGGTTGTTGTGGAATTGCCGGAGTGAGCTAGGTTACGTGAGGGAGACGATTGTGAACCTCCCATGGCGGCTGGTGGTGAAATCCACAACCCTAAACCCTGAAACAAAAATACAAAATGTCATTCCCTCTGTTCCATTACATGATTTTTTTTTAATCAAAAAAAGCAAAGTTTAAGAATTACATAAATTCTTTTTTTTTGGGTCTATTTTTACATTTAAAACATAATTTAATATCTAATTAAAAACTAATCAACCAATGAGAAAAGACATTGCAAAATACAAATGGTTACAAATCAATAGATTGAATTAAATTGAATATAAATTTGAAAAAATCAAATAAAATAAAAACTTTTAAAACATCTCTATAATATTATTTGAACAGTTATTTAAAGATCCGATTTCAACACACGCGGGTCAACTTGACCCAAGAATTCTTCAAAATGAGCCCGAACTGGGCAATGGGATTTGGTTCTTCGATTTCAACGAAGAAGAGATGTGAAGATAATTGGCCCAAGGTGGAGTTTGTTCAGCTTCGGCGAATCATTGCGCGTCCTCCGCTGTTATTGATGATTTCCGGTAACCACCTCTATTGTGACGAGTTGAGCTTTTCCCTTTCTGAGATCAAATTCTGAAAATTTGGATTCTTCAATTTTCAGATTCAATGATGAACAACCCGTGTTCTTCTGGTCCTTTGATGAATTTAGGTAACCTTGAAACAATGAATCATCTTTTATGTCTCTGTATCTTCAGAAACAAACATTAAAAGAGATTCTATAGAATAAATCTGCCATTTACTTACAAAAAATATTTGGAAAGAAAAGCAAAAGAGATCTTGATTTCTTCTCATTTTTGGTTCGTTCTTATTCACTTGATATTAGGGCGTATCGGTCAACTATATGATGTTTTTGCTTTGGCTTTGTCTAGATTTTGTGCTGATGTGTTTTTTCTTACCAAATGATTTGACTCTGTTGTTGTTCTTCACATTACGATGAAAAGGTATTAAGTGAGGCTTATCAGGTTCTGAGCAATCCGGATAAGCTAGCAGCTTATGACAAGTGTGGCAAAGAAGGGGTTCAACAGTAAGTTTTTGGCCTCTTTTTACCAGTTTACATCTACAATTACGGTTTAGAATGTTGTGATTGAAACCGGTTCAATTTTATTGCAGAGATGCAATGTTTGATCCTGCAGTTTTATTTGGTATGCTTTTTGGAAGGAAAGTCTTTGAAGAATACTTTGAGCAACTGGCAAAGAGTAGGAAAGATGGTAGAGATGTTAAAGACCTAATGGACCAGGTAAAAAACTAAAACACACTCTCTCATCTCATGTCTTCTCTATATAGATTCCAATTAATTAGAGCAAATATAAGCTCAAGATATCACTAAACCCTTAAAAAACTGTTGCATTAAGGGTCGCTAAAGGACACAATAGCGAGAAAAGATGATGAGATCGAGCGGCTTCATTTGCTTAAGGACATTAATTACCTACAGAGACTGCAGAGAAAGAGCTTAGGAAAATCCGATTACTTTAACTCAGAAGCTCGAGATTCGCAGTTATCTATAGAAGAAGACTCGAGATTCCAACAAGATTATCTCAGACAGTCACGAAACTCTTTCACGGAGAAACCTTAGTATCCTCCATTGATGCATAGTATGATGAGAGGCTCAATGATGAAGCATAAGGATCCATTGATGTTGCTCGTGCAGGAGAAGAGAGAAAACCATTGGAATTCAAACAAGTAGCGTTTTTAATTCTTCCTCTCTTGCTTCAAAATGAAACTAATTGCATCAGAACGTGTTTTATTATTGGTGAATCGGAAAATTGCAGAACTAAGCCGGTGACTCCAAGGGCTACTACGACGACAACACGACCACTTGACAAACTGAAGCAAGTCGCTATAACGACCGTTGCAAAGGCCATGTCAGGCTTGGCGTCACCAAGTAAGCAATCAAAACTTATGAGTTTTAGATTCTAAATCCAAGAGATTGTTTATTATTGCGCATTACTTCTCACTTGTCATGATGATGTATAATGCTTGTGTCTCAAGGCATGAAGAAAACGGGGAAGTGCTTCTAATTTGCTAAAGTCATAGAAACGGTGGTCGTAAAACGACCCTTTTATCCCCAGTCGGCTTTATTTATTTATTTTTACCTTTTTAATGGTGAAACTAACTTCTCATATTGTAATGACTGAGATTTGAGAAAGCTGACATAACAAGTAACAAGAGCTAGCTAGCTCCATACTAAATCAACCTACAAAATATTGGTGGGTAGTCCCCACGGTGTTATTTGCATACTTGAATTTAGCCCAGTTTTTGTTCTCTCTCACATAAAGCCAAATAGTACCCTATTTTCATTCTCAGATCAAGAAGGAAACCATGTATTACATAAACAAGTTTGGAGTTGTACATAAATAATGTGGATTAATTAGAACATTTAAAGGATATTTTAGTAATGTTAGTTTTAGTTTTTAAATATGTCATTGTTTAAATGGAAACATGAATACATCATAAAATAGCACAGATTAGGATAGATATTAAAAGGAACATATAGAAAAATTCTAGATTGATCTCGACTGGATCGTAACTGAGACGTGCGTGCATGCGTGACTTTTCCATATTAAACATTACACAACCTAGACTTCCATATTAATTTAGATATATGCATAGTTGAATTTCTTTTCTTTTTTGCATCTAAACATTTCATTGATAATTTAAGATTGAGTTATACAAAGCCGGCAAAGATCAAAACATCTCCCTTGTTATACGTGTAAAGTTGTAAATTTACTCACATTATTAAACGTGTCCGTTGTCTGCATTTTTTGTTTTTTTGTTGGTCACCATTCAAAAAATTTAGATTCATTTTGTTCTTCTTTCTAGTGTGATGTTCCTATCTTAACAATGTAGCTTGTTTTTTATGTAGTAACTGGAATTTGAGAATTAAAGAGGTTTTTCTTGTGGCCTTGTGGTGGAGGGTGTACTTGAATGATTTGTAACTTTTGAGATTTTTACAGAATTTTAGTTGAAATTCTGATTTTGAACAGATGGAGTACCAAAATTATATACGCCCAAGAAAATTATGGTGCAAATTTATTGTAAATTTTGTAATTATACAACAGTTAGTAAGCTTCATCAAGGACTTAAGGACACGTAATTTTATTAGAGATGTTTGTTATAGTTGGATGTTAAAACGGAAGTTGAGATTGATTTAAGTTGTATTTCGATCAACAAAATCTGAATTATATATATTGCAAACCTTTTCTCAAAAAACAAGTCTGAATTATATGACTAACTCATCCAAATAATTACACGTCAGCATATTATATATTTTCACTTCCCAAGGGAACGAGTTGATCCCACTCAGCGATAGCCAGCTCAGCATACATTTCACGTGTTCGAGTTAAGCCCCTCACGTCGATGACCCCACACGAGACATTCCGGTTTTTGTCCAATTCCGAAAATACCAGTTAAGACATAGCGTCTTACGTGTCGACTTAACTTTGTCGAGCTTCCTCCACAACGCCTCGAGAATATGCCACGTGGCGTCTCCTTCTTTCATCGGCACATTGTACGTAAGCTTCGCTGTATCACAGACAAATTAGTAGTGTTACCACTGAGATTGTTTGACAAGGAAAATAATACTTAATTATAAAGAAACAACTTTCTGCACTATTCAGATGCCAAAACAAAAGAAAAAACTTTCATACCAAAAAAAGAAACAACTTTTTCTAGCGACTTTGTGGAGAAGAGATGTTTTTAGATAGTTTGTAGAGACCTTCTCTCTTTCTTTCTTCTCATTTCCACCAAACCCCATGTGCGATCGACTACATTTTTTTTTAATGAAAATGAACATGTATTTTTGCTAGAGTTCACCTTATATTATATTTCGCAGGTTCGTCTAATTAATTAGGATTTTTGTTTTGATAATATGTTTTTTTTTTTTTATCGTGTACGCTATTCATCGTAAAGTAGATACCGTAATTATTGAAAATTTATTTACTGAATTAAAATAATAATAATAAAAATATAAACTGAGACTAAAAATTGATTTAAAAAGTGATCTACAAATATCAAGAGTTTCACCGTCAAAAAGAAAAAAGAAGTGACATAGACATATATGATATATGACTCAGGTAACAGAAGACTCACATAAGTAACTAAAATTCCTTCTTTTGACAATTGCTGATTTTTTTTCTTCTGTAATAATTTTTAAATAATTAAATTTTCAGAATGCACTGAAAGAGAGAGAGAGAAGGTATGCGGATGCAGAGTGGAGCTCGGCAACTTATTTTTGAGAGTTATTTACCAAATAATAATTTTAAATATAATATTTATTTAAATTTTGGTAAATTTATTATTGAAACAATGTTTTAAACTATGTAAGTAGATTTTTCGTTTTTAACTATATTTTTAATTTGTCAATATATGTGTTCCTTAACTACTGTTCATATCTAAATTTGATGAGGATTTTTTTTTGTTCTATAATTCCTCATAAAGAGAGGGAACAAAGAGGAATCCAAAGTACCAAATATTACTAAATAGTGAAATGTTTGAGGTATTTCAATGTTGCTCCTCCTCATTTTTTTTTTGTCATCATTCAAAAATTTTAAATTCATTTTTGTTCTTCTAATGTGATGTTCCTATTTAATAATGTATCCCTTTTTTTGTAGTAACTAGAATTTGAGAATTAAAGAGAACTAGAAACATTGTTCCTATTACTTTTTTTTTTAATTTTTTTTACAAATTTATTGTAAATTTTGTAACTATAGTTAGTAAGATTCATCATATAGGACAAGGAATTTTATTAAGAGATGTTTGTTATAGTTGGATGTCCGTTAAACGGAAGTCGAGATTGATTTTAAGTTGCATTTGGGTCAAAAAAAAGTCTTTATATTCAAAGAATTATATGACAGACTAACTCATCCAAATAATTACACGTCAGCATATTATATACTTTCACTTCCCAAGGGAACTGGTTCTCAAACATTCTCTCGTGTCATGGGTTTGGTTCGAATCCAATGGGGTCATAAGATATCATTGTTGATAAATCAGAAGGAAGAAGATATATAGACATTAATTATTGTTAATATAAGATATTATTGATATATCAGAAGGAAGGAGATATATAGACATTAATTATTGTTAATATAAGATCTGCCACTCCAACATCTTTGGTTAACCAACGACAACTTAATTAGAAATAGTTATGGAGATTATATAAGTATAGATAGCTTTTTCTCCTTATTATCTAAATGTTATTGATTGGTTTTACATAAACAATAATGAGGGGAAAAAAAAAAGATGTAATCAAAAGTAAAATGTATATAAATTGAAATTTGTGGTTTACTGAAAATCCAGCGGTTGTTTCTACTTTTCAACTCACTGTTTTGGTTTCGTTACGAATCCTTTCCAAATATTTACTTCTCTTTGGAAGGGATTTAATAATCTCTGCGCTTTGATCTACCGTACACTACTATTTCTATAGGTTAATCATTTGAGATTTTAAATGGACGTCTAAGATCTAAAGGATCGGGGAAATAAAGAATGAATCTACCCTACTCACTTCGTACCTTATTGCTGCTACTCCTAAATCCAACTTACGATCCAAGCTTTTATTGGGAATCCTTTGATGGAAATTTTATTCTTTTACTAATTTGATCATTTTTCCTCATTGGATTCTATTGATCTTCTTAATTTGATAGCCAAAAAAAAGAGAGAAAAAAGACCTTCCCAATGTGATTGCATTACATAATTTTCTAAAATAACTAAGAAGTAAGTATGGCTGTAGTTGCTCATAAAATTGTGACAAAAAATGGTTAGGAATCTGAAAGCTTTCCTTTTGAATCCTATGGTGGTATTTTAATTGTTTTACTGATCTTCTTCTCTCTTTTTCTGTTTCCTTTGGATTATAGTAAATTCTTTTTAATGTGATTATATTACATCATTTTCTAAAATAATAAATAAGAATGGCTATATCTGTTCATCAAATTAGGACAAATTAAATTGGAAACTGAATAAACAAGCACTATTAATTTATTATTGAAAATTTTGCAAAAAAAAACTATACAATTACTGTTATATGAAAATAAGACTTTGATTATTATGCTATAAAGTGCACTAATTATGTATCATGATGATAAAACCATTAACTCATGTGGGCTGAAGTGAGACTAATCAGAAACTAGTTACTTAAGTTTAAAAAACAAATCAACATTATGATAACGACAACTTAAGATACTAGCTAGTTATGGAGATTATATAAGTATATAAGATCTGCCACTCCAACATCTTTTATTGAAATCTTTGAAAAAGAAAAAACACATATTTTGTTAACCAACTTTTTTTACTCCACAATTGTTTTTTCCGGCCGAACCGTAACCTGAAACTGAAAGTATGTCTAATTTGGTTTGTTAACAAAAAAAAAATACAAGTAGAAAATAAAACAAACACTGAAAAAATATTTAAACAAAAGAATCTTGATTATGTGTTATAGAGTTTTACAATATATAACTGATAAACAAACAAAAAAATGAATTTTGCTAGGAATATCGTTTTATAGCAACAATTTGCATTTATTCATATAAAAAGAAAAATATATATTTACCGGTTTAGCACTTAAATACATGTGTTGTATATATTCTTCCCCCTAGTACTAGATTACCCAACGGCTAGAGATGTCAAACGGTTCAACGACACACAGATCTGACCCAACTAGATCCGCCATGGGACATGTTTGGGGTTAGTTGTCCATGTTAATAGACTAATAGTGGGCCTCGCGGGTTGACCGTTGCGGATAATGGGTTAAGCGGTTTAACTCATGATGGGTTCGCGGGTTTGCAGTCTGAGAACTTGAAGAACAGAATAGAGACGATAATACAAAAAAAAAATCATATGAAAATTTTGAAATTTTAACTGACGATCCTGAACTCCACTTTCGAAATTTCTTCACCATTTAAGGAGAAGGAAATCAGAATCTCTCGATTTTAATGGCAGATTTGCTGAGAAAAGTTAAATCGATGAAGAAGAAGGGTAATAACAATCTACAAGCTTCTTGGTTCAGCCGGTTTCTCAACGGTCTTCTACGGTTTCTGATTGAAATTCGAGTCGCAATGTCGATGCCTAGACCCGCCAGTTTGAAGAAGGTTTGTAAAGTGAGTCTTGAAGGTTCAAGAGAAGGAAGTGTGAAAGGTACTGTCAATTGCTGCTGAGATATTTGAGTTGACTCCAGCTTGTTGAAGTGAATAATAAAAGAGGCGATAAAATGGAGTATGATGAGTTCTATAATAAAGAATTGAAGCCGAAATTGCAGAATTGGAGTGCGGATAATGGAGAATTGATTTCTGTCTCCCGTTCTTTGCCAGCTTTGAAAACTGGTTTTTTTGGATTTGTAAAGCTGCTTATTGGTTTTATGGTTTAGGTTTTGGTGACTTTTTAGATTGGTGAATTATGCGAGTTTTTAACCAATTGTGATGTTCTTGTTCTTTGAATGGTGTGAGAGACATTAGACTTGAAAGCTACAAATTAAGAGTGGTGAGGCATGGATTCTTTTATGTTTAGGAAGGAAAACACACAGATTAAATAAACAAGTTATTTCTTGTTTGATCTTTCGAACTTACAGTGACAACATTTTTATCTTGGACACATGGAAGAAAATGGTTAGGGAGGAGAGTTCGAAAGAGATTGTGTTCTTGGTGTTTCAGTTCGATGATTATTGGGCTTTCCACTTTTTCTCAAATGTCCAAAACCAACCGAAGAGAGATCATTCAACAACTATTTTATTTTATCTTTTGATCATTATCATTCAACAACTATTAAGATCATTGGCAGGCCTCAAAACATACAACGCTTTTATTTTAAAGACTAACCCGCTAAACCCGTAGACCAGCGGTGGTGGGGGCTTAGACATAGTACACACGAACCATGGTCTTACCAAGCTGACTCGTTGCGGTTTAAAATGTACACAAGTTTTGACAAATGTTTATTTGATGTTACAAAAGATTCTTATTTAATGTGCAAAAGATGCTTGATAGTATGAGATTGTTAATTTATGTACACAACTAATATGTCAACGCATAGTAAAAAGTATTCCGCTGCTGAGCGTTGAACCTGGATTTCAACAATTGAAACTAACCATTGCACTATAACAGATCTGATTACTAGCACTCCAATAATTATTTACTTATTGGTATGATTATTAGTGATTTCATCCAAAACTCAAATTAAGAACTGTCAAATGGACGTATCCGCATCCAAATGAACGTGTGTACGCATAGACATTTTCATTTTACAGACCTTATTTGGTCGGTCCATACGGACAACAAACCAAATTATATCTGCATCCAAAAATGACCGCAACCTATTTGGCTTATCCGCAGTTCAAACTAATAATATGTTATATTCATCAATGCATGGTTTTGTGAAAAAATTTGTGGGTTTAAAGTGTTAACTGTAAGTATTAATTCCACAATACATAACATATTCAAAGTTCAAGCACAACAAAGTATAGAACATAAAATCTTTCTTATCCAAAAACTAGAGTAACAATCTCAAAATTCAAAAACACAATTATTAGAAAATATATTAAATAATCATGTACTGACATTTTTTTTCTTTCTTTTGTTATAGTTCAAAGATGAGTTATGTATTTCATTATATCATATAAAACGTTATATATTTCACATTTTTCGAATTTGTCGAAGATGAATTTAAAGAGCTCATCATAAAAAATTTGTTTAGTTGATGCAAAAAAAGAGAGCAAATATATATAATTACTAACCACTTGAAATACCTCAGAATAACATTATTTCCAAATGAAAGATCTCTAAATGTTTTTATCTATGCAATTAATTTAATCCGTAAGAAAGAAAAACTTAAGTATTGTGTGCATATATCCCAAAATCAGGAATTGCAACAGTTGAACACAAAAGACAAACAGAAACCTTTCTAAAGAAGAGCTTTGATGTCGATCTCTACGAAAGAGCACGGATCAGTGATGTCAAAGTTGTTCAAAACCTGAAATATAATAAGAACCGGATCGTTAAATAACAAACCCGAACCGTTTGGATGGGTTTTTGATCGAAACAAGATGAAGAAAAAGGTGGTGTGGTGTATACCTGAGGGTGCACGATTCCAAAGTTACCAACATGTTTCCCTTTGAAAAAGATGCTGGCTTGTCTACCAGGTAGAAACTCAGGTTCCTTTCAAAATTCGAGCAACAAGCGGTTTGCGTTTGGTTATCACAGAGAGTATGTAACTTGTTAATTGTTGAGCTAAGGAGAAAAGAAACAAAAAAAGCTTACCTGAGAGGGGCTTATATGGTAATCGGTGTCGTCATCATCAGTTGGCACAACTGGCATCATTACTTCGATGATTCTATCAACGAGGCCATGTATAAGCTTGAATTACAGAGAGAAGTTTCTCATATTAGAATTTGAAGCGTCATATCCAGGGGCGGATCTAAATGATATAAGTAGGGGGCAGCTGCCCCTGGTAAAATTTTAAATTTTCTTTTAAATGCTAAGAACTTAATTAAGTTGCCCCCCTTGAAAAATATTTTTTGCCCCCCACGTAAACAATCATCATTTCTCCAAACTCAAATTTTCATTAGTTTCCGTTTTTTACGAAGCCATTTAGTACCTTTCTGTAAGCATTATCATGTTTCCTTATTTTATTTGCAAACACTAACCCATTATTGCCTTTTTCTGTAAAGAAATTTAATTTTTTTTTTGTAACCAGGACATTCATTTTCTTTAATTCAACATAACTTGTTTGATGGATTTGGTNATTCAACATAACTTGTTTGATGGATTTGGTAAACTGGAAATCAATATCTATTTATCTGCTCACTAATTATTTTTAAATTTATCGAAGTGCTAGCCGGTAATAAAAGATTTTTTTGTTTAAAATAACTGATTTTAATATGGTTATCTATTCATGCTTTGAGTAATAAAAAAAAACCACTTCTATGCTTCAGTACATATATTTGTATTTTTCACACCATGAAAAAAACATGATTCTTTTTTTGTTTTGTTGGTTTTTATTCCATT
>OVAY01002556.1:0-16844 GCA_900406395.1 Kernera saxatilis | reverse complement strand
CTGAGGATGAATGTGGAGTGTTTTTCACACCTCATTTAATATAATGATATCTAGTAAATAATGGATTCATCATATGTGTTATGAATTATTATATGGATGTCCATTATAGGCCCATATTCTAGAATCTTCTAGATTTACTTGTATCCTAAGTTTTATTTTGTCTCCAAGTAAAACCCTCTAATTATATTCCTATATAAATGATTTTTTATTCATTGGAATAATACACACTAATTTTTCCATCTCTTTTCTCTGTTTATAACAATATGTATCTTTTGGTTAGATTATTAGATTCCACTCGTTTTCCTCTACGTACTAACTGATAATTTTGATGTAAGAGTTTAAACTTTTAAGTTTAGTAAATTAATTTGTGATGTTTAATTTTCCATGAATGAGACACTGTGATGCTTTTTATTCGATGATTGAGGATAATTAATTATTTTAAAGTTATACAGTATATGGTTTCACCCCACTAACATAGATAGTGTTTTTTTTTTGTTGTCAACCCTCTCTTTTATTCATAACTAAGAACGGATAGTGTTCTAAACTTCTAAGGATAAATTGGTAAATATATTATAAACTTAATTTTCTCATTTCACCAGAAAAAGTTCGAAAACAAACCGATTAAGTTACATATCTATTTTCTTAAAATCCGGCAAAACTAATCAAACCCCAAATGTCTGTAAGACTTGAAAACCGGCGTGATTTCCCAAAGTACTGTTTAGTGTTTACTAGTATTATTTTTTTGTATGTTTCTACAAAAAAAAAAGTATGTTGACTAGGAGGAGAGACCACAAAGGACTTGATTCTTTGTTTATTTAAGAATAAAAAGGAATTTTGGTCGATGTGTTTTGTGAGTAGTGGGGATTTGATTTTAATTATCACAAAGGCATAAAACCCCTTTGCATCCGCTAATTAATAGCCTCTTTTTGTTTTTTTGTTGTTGTTAATTAATCTGAGCATCAAAGTGGGAGACGAAGCAGAGTTTCTCCTGGTGATAGAATCGGAAGAAGCCATGGTTGGACCAGGAAGACCTCAAATCGTTCTTTTCGGCTCTTCAATTGTTCAGTACAGCTTCAGCGATGGTGGATGGGGAGCTACACTTGCTGACATCTACTCTCGCACGGTTTTCTGATTCTTCTCCCTTTCCCATTTTCGTCAGAATTTCGACATCTAGTTGAATTGGAATTTGATGCTGATCCGTTTTCTGATTTTTGTCTAAATTGTTTGTGAATTTTGCGGCGGCAACAATCTTATACTAAATCTGTTAATGCCATTGCCATTTACTTAATGTTCGCAAGTGGAGAATTTTTCACTCACTTTTGTTTTTCAGTGTCAACAACCTAATGATTGAGGATATATAATTAGTGCCTTTTTACTCAGATCCATAACTGTATAACGCATACATTCCTTTTTGTTTGTTTGTGTGTGTGGTCTTTGATGCATTTCACAGGCTGACATATTCCTTCGTGGATATGCTGGTTGGAATTCCAGATTTGCCTTGAAGGTCCTAGACCAAGTCTTCCCAAAGGTACACTCTGTTTGAGAAACATATATAAGTAGTTGAACAATGACACTCTCAATCTTATGTTATGCTTCCTGAGTGATATCTCCCATAGTTTTTGCAGTAATGCATTGCAAAAGAATCACTTTTCCTTGACGTCATTTTTTTTTTGGTTTTTAGAATGCTGTAGTACAACCTTCTTTGGTGATAGTCTATTTCGGTGGGAACGATTCAACGCATCTTCATCCATCAGGCCAGGGACCTCATGTTCCTCTGTCTGAGTTCACTGAAAACATGAGGAAAATTGGGGAGCATCTTTTGGTATTGCCTTTTTAAAAGTTTGCAACTTTTTTTCTTTAGTGTATCTCAACAAGGTTTTTTTCCTTCTTCAGTATTGCTAACTCATTTTATCTTCTTACCAGAGCCTTTCGGACCAGACCCGTGTCATTTTTCTCACTCCGCCGCCAATGAACGAGAGACAAATCCAAGTTATGTTTGGGTACATATCTTAGAGAACTGGTTAAATGTTCCTCTTGCTTATTGTTTTTGGAAGTTTGATCAATATCACTGTGTAACTCATGTCCCAGAGATTCAATGAAAGGCCGGAGTAACGAGCTGTGCCGTCCATACGCAGAAGCGTTGTTAAATATATGCACAGAGATCAATGTTAAAGGTATCGATCTTTGGACTGCAATACAGCAACAAGATGATTGGTTGAACACCTGCTTCACGTGAGCTACTGAACCTTTATGATACATTAATTCTGAAATGATCCTCCATCAAGCTAACTCCTTTTGGTTGTTTAACTTCATAGAGATGGGATCCATTTCACAGCCAAGGCAAGCGAGATAGTGGTGAAGGAGATATTGAAGGTAGTGAGAGAAGCGGATTGGAAACCGAGTCTTCACTGGAAGTCGTTACCGGTTGAGTTTCCCTTTGATTTTGGTGTACCAAACTCCGTAAGCCTTTGTGACCTAGAGTTAACCAGAAACGATCAGGTGGAGCCACCACCTGCTACAGCCCGATTGTAAAACAACTCGTATTTGGAGATATCATGCTTCTACGTTGACATCTTGATGGTGTAACCCTTTATTTGCATTTGGATATTCATATTTGCTAATTTAACATTTGATGAAAAGCTTTGTTTTCTATCATTAGGTTTGTTGGGGATCTTCGGATTAGGACCAATTTATTCTCACTAGTGTGCTTCGAATATACAGAACAAAATGCATTTGAATCTAGAAACTCTGTTTTCGTTTGGTGAACAATGATGGTTGTTGTCCAGGACCTTGTGGTCAGGTGGTAAAGGGACGGGTTTGGGACGCCAACACGTTTCAAGTTCGATCCACCTGCTGCGTGAAACTACAACACATTGTTCCTGGACATCCACACGGATATGGACTCATGCTTTCGGGCCCATTTACATATTCGAAAAGAGGGTCTATCCGTGGGCTGCACCCCCCAGGAGATTAGTCTGGGCCCCTCCATAAGCCTGGGAAAAAAAAAAAGTTATCTAAATGTTCGTTACAAAATTTTGGTAGTGAAATATTCAATATGTTATTTTTTAGTAATCTATTATAACACACAATTGTAAATAAATATTTTCGACATTTAATTAAGATATTTTAGACTTTTTCTTACAAAGATTTAAGAAATTATGTAGTTAATTCAATACGTATATTTTTATTCAGCATCTTTATTTAATATGCAAATAGTTAAATTAAATTAATGTTGATTAAAGTACAACTAATTAAAGTGTAGTAATAAGTTAAAACTTAAAAGTTATTAACTTTATTAACCAAAGGATAAATTGGGAATTTTTGTGAAAGAAACTCTTAAAATTAATATCAAACGACATAACAAAAGCGCGGACAACAAGTCACATGGATAATATTAAAAATTAATAAAATTATAGAAATACCCTCAAAGAAGTCAAACCTTATATAGCCGTGTTGCGCTTACCTTCTACCGTTCAACGCCGGAGAGAAAAGACGAGGACTCGCCGGTGTGCAACTTTCAAACTGTAACCGTCGCATTAATAACTTGCCCTATATCCATGGGGTTCACTTCCTCAGGTTTTTCTCGTTTTCGATTTTTAGGGTTTCGTCAATTTAAACCATCCTCCTTGACTCATTTCGTGCTTCCTCTTATCTCTTTTTTCTGTGGCTCTCTCTCTCTCTAGAATGCCCGAGATGGATTCAGCTCCTCATCTTACCTCTGCACCGGCGGGATTTTCCGTTGCCTCACCGAATTCATCTTCTTCGCCATCGTCTGATCCAGAAGAAGATGTTAACCGTGGATTTGATCGCCGGTTTAATCACCGGTACTCTGGGAATTTCAATCCCGAATTTGTCGGGCGGAGGAGCGTTTCTATGGCCGATCTTGAGCTGAGCGTGTCTTGCTTCTGCATGGCACATATTCTCTGGTCCTTTGGTTTGTTTCCGAACTTTTAAAATTCAAATTAACGATTTGATTTGGTCTGCTTTTGAATGTCGTTTCCTTTTTGACTGTATGATTCGTTGAACTGTTGTTGAATCTGAATGATTCTCGATGACTCAGTGTTGCTGACTATGCTTCTGGGTGTTTACGGACCAACTAATGTCTGGATTGGACCGAATGCTTCCATACTTGTTGAACCAAACCCCATTTTTGTCCAAAGCGTAAAGGTTGTTGACTGTTTTATTTCTCTTTCTCCTTTTGTGCATTTCCTCTATATCACAGAGTTTGCTAATCATTGAGAAATGTGTTTTTTTTTTTTTTTGGTTAGGTGAAAGATTTAGATGATTCAAAATCTGGACTTCAGTTATTTGGGTTCTATAAATCTCCTCCTCTTGATGTTGTGGTAAATTGGTCAGAATCCCGCTTGGCATATGTCTCACATAAATCTTACAAGGTAGGTTTAAGATTCTCAGGACAGTTTTGTTTTAAATATATACTGTGGTTTTTTGAATTCTTTATTGTATACATAGAAGAAGTATTGTTTTTGTTTTGTTTTGTAGTTCTCATTGTAAAAAATTAATTTACTTTGATTTGCATTGAATTCTCTTTCTTGAACTCTTGTAGACAATTTATTCCATTGATTTCATTTCTCTCAGGGATGGCCATTCTATCTGAACGAAGGAGCTTCGTTAAATATTTCATATAACGTTAAACCAGAGGGCTCTTCGGTTCGGCTTGTGGTCGATAAAGGTTGATTTATTTTCTGTTGTGTATATATATATATATATATATATATATTTTGGTCTTCTTGGTTTTGTTTTTTTCTGTGCTTGGCTGATGGTTTGATATTGTCAGTAAGGCTGTGATAGAGTGAAAAATCCTGAACACAAAGAAATACCCAAAACCTCTTCTTTATTGAAGAACACAAAACCGATAAAACCCTTAGCAAAGTCGATAACTTTCCTACACCTATTTCCTGCGCAATGTTTCTCACAACCGAGACTTCATCCCTATATAGTATAACTTTAAACGTAAAGCAAAACCCAACTAAGGAAAATTACTCTTAATAAAATAAGGAAATGGAGGTGTTAGAAGTCTTAATGCGAGTGAGTTGTTTGTTTGAAAGTGTTGCCTTTTAGGGATGTCAACTGATTAGTAAAAGTTCTCAATTCATAGGAACGCCCTCTCAATGGTTGTTGGAGAAACCTGCAGATCAGGACACTGGTCTCTCATGGAATCTGGTTCAGGGTTAGTCAAATAGGAGTTCCAACTTAAATGCATTGGTTACACTAGTTATCAGGAGTTAATATAAAGTCTTTTACAGGGAGTGGTATGATTGAAGTGAAGATAAGTAAGTCTTCAAATTATTATGTTGCTGTGGCTAACTCGAAAATGAAGGACGTAAAGGTAATAATTACTGATCAAGTAATGACTTCGGATTAAGTTTTGGTTTCTGTTGTGTTTTTGCACATGCCCACTGTTTTACTTTGAGATGATATTTGTTCAGGTGGAATTGGATATTGATGTGAGGTCTGTCTTGTACGATACTAAACAATTTTTCTACAAGTGTACCTTCAGCAACGGCGAGTGCAAATTCGATGCAATGTCTCTTGTTGGAAATTCTGTTGTCTTGACTTCACCAGCACTGAGACAGGTATGTATTGTCGAGGAAACACACCAACAAAATTTATATAATTACTCTCAGCTGAATGCTCATCTCTCACTGCCTCTGTGCTCAGGGAGGATCCATTGAAGAAGAAGAATGGTATATCAGGTTCACATATCAACCTAGATGGACTACATATGTAATTGGCACAGGTAAACATTTCAATCGTTTCAAAGCAACTCATAACTAGATTTGAGCATTGGAAAGTTACTCTGTTGGAATCAATTACATGTAGTATCTTTTGCATATGCAGGTCTATTGACTTGCTTTATGCTGGTAGCTATACTATTGTGTAAGAGGTTACTGTGTCGTGGTGGAGAGAGATATAGAACTGAAGATGATTCAGCGAGTTCTCAGAGAACACGTCTACTTGAAAACAAAGATGACGATGGTTCAAGCATGGGCTCGTCTAATGAATCTTTTGCAGCCGATGATGCTGACTTGGAAGACTTTATGGGTAATGGAGGTGGAGCAAGTAATAGCACCAGACGTCTCTGTGCCATTTGTTTTGATGATCCGAGAGATTGCTTTTTCCTCCCGTGTGGCCACTGCGTCTCTTGTTATCAATGCGGAACAAAGTAAGTTTTTGTCCAACTAATATGTCCCCTCAAAATAAGTTGATTATCTACAACTAGACATATCAAATCTACTGGATTCCCAAATCGTCTTATCTAAAATATCTGACACTGTGATGGCCAATATGTGCAGCGTTACAGAAGCTGCTGGGAATTGCCCGATATGCAGAAGGAGAATTAAAAAGGTGAAGCGAATATTTACCGTGTAAGATTAATTAAAAACTCTCCCAACATAATAAAGTTGGATCTATAGAGCATTAATAAAAAATAATATATAATTGAATATTGACAAGGCTCAGTTCTTTCTCTGCATTATTCGTTACGTCCCTTGACCATTTTTTGAGATAACACCATTGTTTAACCACCATAGGTAGGCATTATAGTGAATCATTACATTCCGAAATGGGATCGAAACCCGAATCAGTAAGTGAGGATGGTAGTTTTGTAGTCGAGTATTAATGTAGTATGGGGGGTGAGAAATGAGATGGTATCTTGGTGACTCAGGAAAATGCGGTGCGGTGTGATTGGAACTTCCTGTTCCACACCATGTCATCACTCATCAGTATAACGCGAGTTAATTTTATCGATCAATATAATTCTATCGAAAAAAAAAAACATATTACAAGCACCTTGACGTATTAGAGAAAAGAGAAATTTGGGTGAAAGTCTTTGTGATTTTAACATTTTCCCTTCTTCATTTATGTTCATACACTGTTTTGGAGCCAAATACTGTACAATCACATAATTTCTCTTCAATGCACAAATCTCTTTCCCCTCTAACACACACCTCTCTTCTATACAGTTCTTATCTTCTTCTTCCTTCTCTCCTTACCTTTAGATCTGCAAATCCAGAAATAATAATGTGTCCATTTAAAAGATAAGTAGTTTAATACAGTTCGAATGACATTTTTTGTATAAAAATAATGATCGCGAATAAATCGTATTCTTTGAAATTCAAACTAGTTAGGATTTTTTTGAAGTTATGAAAATACCTTATATATGTATACATTTATACAATCAAAGAAAAAATGTCGTATTTTAAAACAAAATGAATTTTTATAATTTTTCTCTTTTAAAGAGCGTTTCTGCAGGAGAACTTCTCATATTTTCAAGAATTCCAAAACGATTCCAAAGCTAAAAAAACATGAACTTTCTTAAAATCTAGATTTTTTTTTTTTTCTGGGTCAAACTTTCATAAAATCTAGATAACGATGTATACCTTAATACAGACCTACGGTAATTCACTAAGAAACACTAATGTATATTTTTTCACGAAAAAGAAAACACATAAATATATTAATTTTAGTGATTTTTCAACATACACGATAATATAGGGAACTGAGTTCCACGTCAGCAAGATAATCTCTTCGGGACTATACATTACACAGAGAGAAACAAATCTTGTGGTCAAAGATTTCCATACACATACACTGTTTCTCCTCTTCTCTACACTCAGCTCCACCGTAATCCACGACCTCCTTCATCTGCAACCGTTGGATGCACTTACTTTGACTTTCTTCTCTCAATCGGATTGCTCAGAAGCAACAAACAAAGCTCAGTTCGCGCCATCACTCTCCTCTCCATAAATAAAATCCCTTTTTCTCCTCCACTCTCTCCCTCAGAACCCAAGAAAATGGCAGAAGGAACCGGAGTAGTGGCGGTGTACGGAGAAGGATCCATGACGGAGTCGAAGCAGCAATCTCCGTTCACCGTCAAGGTTGGTCTCGCTCAGATGCTCCGTGGCGGCGTAATCATGGACGTCGTCACCGCTGATCAGGCGCGAATCGCCGAAGAAGCCGGCGCCTGCGCCGTGATGGCTCTCGAGCGTGTTCCCGCCGACATAAGAGCTCAAGGCGGCGTTGCTAGAATGAGCGATCCGCAGCTGATTAAGGATATCAAAAAGGTGGTTACGATTCCGGTGATGGCTAAGGCTCGAATCGGTCATTTCGTCGAAGCTCAGATCCTGGAATCAATCGGCGTCGATTACGTCGACGAGAGCGAAGTTCTCACTCTCGCCGACGAGGATAACCACATCAACAAGCACAATTTCAAAATCCCTTTCGTTTGTGGCTGCCGGAACCTCGGCGAAGCCTTGCGGCGGATCCGGGAAGGAGCGGCCATGATAAGGACCAAAGGAGAGGCAGGAACAGGGAACGTCGTTGAAGCCGTGAGGCACGTGAGGAGTGTGATGGGAGCGATTCGCTCGCTGCGAAACATGGACGACGACGAGGTCTTCGCTTTCGCGAAAAAGATCGCTGCGCCGTACGAATTGGTTGTGCAGACGAAGCAGCTCGGGAGATTACCGGTGGTTCAATTCGCCGCCGGAGGAATTGCGACGCCGGCGGACGCGGCGCTGATGATGCAGCTGGGATGCGACGGAGTGTTTGTTGGGTCGGGTATTTTCAAGAGCGGAGATCCGGCGAAGCGTGCTAAGGCGATTGTGCAGGCGGTTACGAATTACAGAGACGCGGCGGTGCTGGCGGACGTGAGCTGTGGATTAGGGGAAGCCATGGTTGGTCTCAATTTGAGCGATAAGGTTGAGAGGTTCGCTAGCCGCTCTGAGTAACCAATCAGATTTTAGATATTTTGTTTTTATAAAAAGGTTATGAAAATGTGATATTGGGCCCATATTTGAGTTTATAATTGTTCTTTCAGTTTTTAACCACGAGTACTCGTCCATTTTCTAACTCCTCAACAATGATTTTATATTTTTATTAGAGACCAGAAATTAAAAATTTATATAGTTTTTGGATGATATATTAAAAATTTACCAGTATAAAAAAAAATACTTCAAAAATTTACCATCGGTTGAAAAATAGAAAAGCTGATTATACTAAAACATTGTACGGTTCACTTAATTTCTTCCATTTTTTCAACGGAATGGATAACTCCGAGCAACATCTACTATATCATAAACACATAAACCATCATGATGTTATGATATAACAGAGACTTGCTGAATATTGTCCAATCTGTAGAAAGAAAATGAAGAACGTAAGCGAATCCGTACTAGGGGTGGAAAAAAAAACCATAACCGAAAAAACCGAACCGTACCAAACTGAAATAAATGATTTTGTTTGGTTATGGTTTAACCTAAAAATTCATTTGGTTATCATATTTATTATGTTTTCGGTTTAGGTTTGGTTTGATTAAAAATCGTAAAACCGAATGGTTTTTATGATTTTTGACTAAAATTAAAAATAATATTATAGTTATTTAATATAATTTGGATTTATGGTTATATGTGTTTTTATTAGGTTTATTTTTGTGGTTTAATATCAAAAATTTAAAATTTAATACTAAAAACTAAAACATATACTAAATGAAATTAAATAAGCCATAATTTATACTAGTTTTTTATATCATAATATTAATGTTCTTAATGAAATTTAATATTAAGTTTCTATATTAATAATTCTGATATCGTTTAACATTTTGTATTAATTTATGTTGTTATTTTTTAATACTTGCAAAAAATCTTACTTTTTATGAGAAAATATGTTTATATAATACATTTATTTTTCTTTTTTTTTTCGAAAAGCATGGATAAACCGAGAAAAACCGAAACCAAACCGAACCGAATTGCATATGGTTTTAATATGGTTTCACTTTTTATAAAACCGAAAACCGAAAACCGAATAAAACCAAACCGTACCAGACCGAACTACTAATGGTTTTTATATGGTTTAAGTTTTTATAAAACCGAAAAACCGAAAAAAACCGAACCGAAACCAATCCGAAAACCGAAATGCCCACCCCTAATCCGTACCGTAGTTATCGTAACTGCTTTGAATGATTCTAGTTTTTTTTTTGTTTTTATATTTTTGGTGGTCTTGTCATAAAAAGAATAAGATCAAACCCAATATGATAAAACGATTTTGATAGATTGATAACAAAACATACCAAATTTTCTGGATTGCAAAATCTTCTAATCGTATTGGGATAGATTTATCTCATCACGAATAGAAAAGCTTACAGTCCAGTAGATTTGATACGTCTTATTGTAATAAATAATTTTGAGGGACATATTCAGTGGACAAAAACTTACCTTGTTCCTTGTTTTGATGCTACAATGCTCCAAGAGATAACTAAATATCTTTTTAAAACATACAAGAGTATCTAAACGCATAAAAACTATGAAACAGTAAATTATCGTGTCATAATCTCAATTATTTTTCAATGTTGACAACGCTTGACATTCTTAAATCAAAACGTGGTAAAACAACGGTCACAAAGCATGAAGATGTGGAAGAGGAGGAAGATGTCTTAGTAACAAAAAAATAAGATGTGGAGGTGCCAATTAAAAAAAAACAAAATAAAATATGGAGATGAAGAAACAATCATATAAAAAAAAGATGTGCATCAACTTCAAACTATTGAAAATATTGAAAAGGGACATAAAAGAAAACAATAAATGGAAAAACAAAGAAAAGATAGATCTTATAACTCAAGAACTAGATAGATCAAAATTTATAGAAAATCTAGAACGAAGAAAAAAGAGATTAAAAAATGGGGGCATAAATAAAAGAAAAAAAAAAAACCTCAATGCATGAGGAGAAAGAGGCATAAGCATATTATATAGTGGAAACAATGCTACATTAACCCTAGAAAACGTATTGTAAATTACGCAGGTTAAAATTATTTAAATGGGCTTAGGAGCCCATTGCAGTCCAGTTAGGTATTAGGTATTAGTATGTAAAAATATTTTTTCGTTATGAAAAATGTATTTTTTTTAATTAAAAACAAAAAATTAAAAGCATATGAATACACAACAACTTAAAAAAAAAAAAAAACAATTCTGATGCTAGAATCTTTATTACTCCCAGTATGCAACCCACAACACTGAAAACACAAATTAACCAAAGTGCACCAAAGACGTGAACTTATTGTTTTTTTCCAAAGCAAAATTTGATAAAACAACTGTTAAAGAAGCCGAACATTTGGAGATGGAAATAAAGAAAAAGATAGGAAGATGAAGCAACACTCATATTATAACATACTACATATCTACAAACTAGTGTTTTTTTTTTTTTTTTAACATATCTACAAACTAGTGTTAAATCATCATTTGATTAGAAATGGAAAAATACCTTTTTCGTATCAATTAATTAATTATGAACAAAAATATCCGACCGAAGAAAAGAGCAGCAATTCTTACCGTAATCGTTTAGCAAAACAATAGGCAAAAGTAAACATGAGAATTTGATTCCAATTATTTAAGTGTTTTTCTTTCTTACATAGTGAAAGTGTACGGTTTACATATTATTTAGGTACGACAATATAAGTACATAGGAGTAACTGATTATACTCGGGATGTATATCAATTATCATCTGTTTGCTAACAGTGAATCGACCTGGTTTTTCCCACAAATACCCTTTTGCCTAATCAGAAGACGGTACTCGTCGAACCTCATCGGTTTATAAAGAGCAGGTCGGTTTTCGGTTAATAGTTCTTCGACTGGTCCGATCGGGATATCACTTCTCGGGTTGTAGAAGAGTGCCAAAGAGACTCGATCCATACCGGAATTAACGATCACCTGATGCTCCACGCTTTTGTAAATTCCATTGCTAAGTATCTACAATGTGATCCAACATATAGCTGGTTAGTATTCGCATCTGATTCCATTTCAAGAATTACTTCAATAAAAAGAATCAAAAAGGTAAATAACTAAGAAACATACCTGAATCTGATCTGCAATGTTAACGATCAGAGCATTGGGGACGGATTTAACGGTGATCCAGCAGTCACCACGACGGACCTGGAGGCCGGCGACCTTCTCGTCCGGGAGGACAATAGTGATGCCACCAGGGTCAGAATGGGAAGAGAGGCCTAAAGTCAGGTGTGGCTGAGGGCATTTTGGGTAGAAATTTGCCCTCAGGCTAGCCCCGACTTTGTCTTCTCCTCCAAAGGCCTTCATGAGATGGTTTGGTTCTAAACCTAAACTCTCTGACAATGTCTCCACCAGCCTCTCACACAGTTTCCTCACTTCTTCTCCGTACTCTTCGATCAATTCTCTGCACATTCATTTTTTTTTTTTCTAGAAATGTTAATTACAATTAATGATCTGTATTAGAGAAATATATAAAACGGAATATCCATATGATTATGTATTTTCTCAATATAATTAATTCAATTGAGAGCTTAACAATCAGTATAAAAGTAAAAAAAAAAAACAACCATCAGTAAAAGATTTAGGATATAAATAACACAAAATGTTTACATACATGTGTGTATATATATACATATAAAAAGTCATGTTTCACATGGGTATGACCACATGAAACGTGTTCACACATGAGACACGTGCCTAAATAAACATTTAGACCAGACGGCCATGTGTGTACGTATATGCAAGTTGTACCTTCACATAAACAGATGCATCAACACCTAAAAAATCAAAACACACACAAGCAACGTGTCCCCATGCAAACATTCATCTTTTTCTAGTAAAGGGTTTCGTTGAAAACATATACACTCATAAATATAAAATACATATATCTACTATACATACCTAAACAACATAGACGTAGATGATAAAAAGAAAGAAAAATCATATCATGAACGTTTATACCATAACAAGTTTGATTGGACCTCGATAAACGATAAAAGATACATCGTTTTAATGGTTATCAATCTTAAAAAAAATATATATCAGAGACATCAATATCATAATGGGGTATCATCATGTTATATCTCTTACCACTTCATTTATCTCTTAATTATGTAATATGCAAATGTTGAGATGTATATACCTGATCTGAGGAGGCTGAGATGGCCACTTGGAAGGGTTTCTTATGGAAAAAGGCAAGTAATTGAGGTAGAAATAATCACTCCAATCTAATTTAGCGTCTTTCACAACCCCAAGCCTGCTTCCATATCCTTCGTACGTGTCCGGTGAGTTTGCGTACTTCCGTTTCTCTTCCAACGGAAGCTCGAAGAACTCTTGCCACGCTCCTCTCACCCTCTCCATCAGCGCGTGGTTCACACCGTGGTTCACCACTTGAAAGAAACCCCACTCCTCGCACGCGCTCCTGACGCGCCTCAGCCCCTCTGGTTTCCCCCACACGTCGCTCATGTCTATCACGGGGATTTCCATGTCAGCCTCGGGTTGGTCGGAGTTAAAGACCGGTCTCTGATGAGCCGGTTTCACGTACCGGTTTGGGACGGTGGACACGCCGGTTTGGGACAATGCTTGAACGGAAACAATCGGCTCAGGCCAGTTTGCAACCATTTTTTTTTCTTTTGTGAATTGTTTTGTAATGCTTTCTTCAAAGAGAGAGAGAAATAAGCGAAAAAATGAAATGCTTAGATGATGGAGGAAGCGAGGACGAGTTGGATATATATACAGAATTTTTTTAATGAAACGTGAAACAATTAATGATGCGATTCTTTTATTCCACTTCATTTTTATTGAATTTTGAGGTCGACCTAGTAAAACTTTGCATGTTGAGCTACTTGGATGATAAACATAATAACACACGTTTTTTTAGAGTTTTGGATAGATGTCGACAATAAGTATATATTTCTTGTGTCTTTAATGACTTTTGAAGTGAGGGAGATGGGGAACGAATTTCGGCGCCGTGCGACAGTTTGCAACTCATTTATTAATTAAGAGCTCGTGGGAGAGACCAAAAGCTAACACTTTATCTTCTTGTGTAGTTAGTTGTCGTGTCCTACTGTCTACTGATGTTTTTCTCCATTAGGATACAAGCTTCACAGTAAATTACACTTTAATGAACAAACTAAATTATAGTTTTTTTGATCTTCTTCTTCTTCTTCTTTCATAGCAATAGATGCATTAACACAAAGTAACATATCAATATGTCTATTAAAACTATCATGCAAGTGTTTATAATGGCAAATGACCTACTGTTGTGCACCATAACTTTTGTATCTCACATCCACCATACCGTACTAACAATATTACTCCTTCCGTTACAATTTAATTTCTTTCTTTCACATATGCATAGTTTACCCCCTTGTTAAAATTAATATAAAAAAACGAAATAGAGCAGAATTTCAATAGACATTTGTTTTTATAAGAATATATAATAGTATATTTAATTATTTTTTAATTCACGTGATACGGCTCGGGACACATTACATCGCAAAACTCATTTCTACACATCAAAGCGTATGTCGAAATTTGGAGAGAAAAAATCACTTTGTTCCTTCTTCGTGATTCCTAAACATGTTAATGTAGTCGAGCTTGTTTAATTTTTTAATTGAAAAGTAAACCTTTGACATAGTTAATACCAAGTGCTCACAATGAGAGCACGGCCACTTGTAAAGTATTAGTCACCTCCTTTATTTTTTATTTTTTTTTCGTCCGTAACCTCTTTTATTGATCAATACAAATTGCCAATTTAGGTTTAGATAAATTGTTTTTTTTTCAGTCAGGTTCAAATTCAGATTTTATTTGGATATACAAATAAAAAATCCATTTAAATTATATTAAAATATGATTCGATTAGGGGTTATTATTTTAGTTCGGTTCATAACTTCATCTTACAGAGACCACTAAAAGTTACTTACATAGTTACATGTTCAAATGTGGTGGAAGAACTTCGGTCTCCGTTGCTCAAGGGTACCCTAGATGGTTAAAGGATCTCTTTGTTGTTTTTTATGCTGTTGCTTTTTGTTCTCAGACTTATGTCTGGGCTGTGACTTTTGTTACTTTGATTTCTTTTGGTCAATGCAATTCTTTTAGACGGCAAAAAAAAAAAATCTATATTTAAATTAATCAAAATTAATAAAATATTATATATATGCTTTTATATAAATTTGATTTTTTTCTAATGGAAAATCTCCTAATATCTTACAAATGACGTCATATTTGAAACATTTTTAAAAAATCAACGTGGTTGTGACACATTAACATTTTTTACTAAAACTTCTTCTCACATGTATATAGGGATAATTACATAACATATAGGGTGAATTGGTAAAATATTATTTTTGTGGAATGTAATGTAGAAAATAGTATGTATAAAAACAATTTTAAGTAACTAGCAAAGAGAATAAAAACATGACCAAATTATTCTTTAACTAATACAACTTTTTTTTAAAAAAGTAGAAAAATGACATCATTTCTAAAAAAAACAAAAAACAAAAAGTATAATAGTAGCACGAGAGTAATCAGTGGTCCAACATTTTCACACCCTTCGTTGAAGAATCCAGAAAACTAACATCCTTTATCACATGTTTCTAGAAAAAAAATAAAGACACAGATAAATAGTTAGTTATAACACATAAATAATTCATTATACTACAAAACAATTCGCTATAACATAATAATAGTTTGCTATGATTTTATATAATTAACTATAACAGAAGATCAACTTACTTGATTGTACATTAGCTATTTTATGCAATGTATATTGAATATAGTTGATTATAAAAAAAAAATAGTTAACTACAACAGAGTAATAGTTCAATATAATTTTATACAATAGTAGATATGAAATTCATAAAATCAATTATAATAGTTAACTAAGTTATAATGCTGTTGTAATAGTTACTTATTTTAAAACATATTTAACTATATTCAGAAAATAGTTACATATGATAATTCATAGTTAACTATTTTCATAGCATAGTTACCTATTTTCAGTTTATAGTTACCTAATTTCGAACGTAGTTAACATACTTCAACGATTATTTTTGTGACGGTAGCCGTCACACGTTTCTCAAAAACCTCCTCTGCATCGATCATGGTTCGTGGCCGGAGCAAACGATTGAAGTTTCCCGCACCACTCTCGGTGCTCCGAAGAGCTCAGCCCGCTGCCGAGCAACCGCAACGAACTCACAAACCAGATCTAGCGAGATCTACTCCACCCAACCGTGAGAAAAGAAAGGAAAAACTCTTAAAGAACACAGAGAATAGAGCAATAGAGGGTGAGGCCGACGCCGATGCTAAGGGAACCACCGGCCGTCGGCCCCAAATCTGCAACAAGCGACGATGGAGGGAGTTTTTAGCGCTTTGCCGGAGAAAAGATAGAGGAGAGAGAAAGTCACGAATTGCTTTGATTACCACGAATTGCTTGAGCCGTTATTGCTTTGTTATCACGAATTGATGTTGAATTTCTTTGTGCAGGTTTAATGGAAGGAGAAGATTTTTCGTTTGTATGTTTAATGGAGGAGAAGAAGAAAGAGAACATGAGGATTATTGGGAAAGATGATAGAGAATAATAAAAAAAAAAGTATATCATGGATGTGGATCGTAGTAAATGAGAGAGAAAAAAAATAAATTTAAAAATATTGTGTCAGTTATTTTTGCAGATCTGGACAGAAGGGTATTATAGTAATTTAAGTATATCATATTGTTAGTTACCTAATTTATATTTTGGTTATGTTAGATAGCTAATTATAATTCATTTTTTTATTATACAATACAATTTCTCTAACATACAGAGGATAATTAAATGACTCGATCGGGATGTGTTACCAAAAAAATACTTGACCGTGATGTTAACAAAGAAATTGTGCACCGAATATGTTGAATATTCTGAACGAAATTGATGTGTGTGATAATTAACAAAAAATGTTCATCTAACACGTTGATTGTTTAGAAAACAACAGCTACGTTGCCAAGAAAAGAACAAAAACAACGTTGGTCCTTTGGGAGAAGGAAATGGAAGATACGATTTCATTGTCCAATAT